>VWZO01011444.1:0-97982 GCA_013396975.1 Bucco capensis | reverse complement strand
ATATCCATTGCCCCTAGTCCTATTGCTGCCTGACATCCTAAAAAGTCCCTCCCCAGCCCTCTTGTAAGCTCCCTTCAGATACTGGATGGCCACAATATGGTCTCCTCAGAGCCTTCTCTTCTCCAGACTGAGTTCCCAGGCTCCAGGGAAGATCTCCCTGCACAGAAGGATGAGGTGTGTGGCTGGGCAGCCCTGCATTCTGGGAAGACTCACCTTTTCTTTGCTGTGTCCAGGGCACAATGAGCTCCTCGGGCAACTACTGCTACCTGAACAGACCACAAATAGCCTAGGATACAAGTCTGAAGGGCTTAAATAAGAAAGGTGGGGGCAGTCCTTTTAGCAGGGCCTGTTGTGACAGGACAAGGGGTGATGGCTTTAAACTAAAGGAGATGTTTGGAATAAATATAAGAACTTCTTTTCACCAGAGGTGGTAGATGCCCCAACTCTGAAAACATACCAGGTCAGGTTGGACAGGGCTGTGAGCAACGTGATCTAAAGATGTTCCTGGTCATTGCAAGGAGACTGGACTAGATGACCTTTAAAGGTCCCTTTTAACCCAAACCATTCTATGATTCTNGAGAGGTGTTCCAGCCCCCTGATCATTCTTCACTCACCCAAAGACCAGTGGGACCATCAGCAGGCCAAAGCTGGAGGGAACTCCAGGAGATAGGACCCTGCAGCTGAAAGCGGAAGTTCCTGGGAAGGTATCAAGACACGAGGAGTCTCTGTGTTGTCTGTGGCCAACCTACCCAAGCCCCAGCCAGCATGGTCAGTGCCACAGGCAGCATGAGTTAGAACCATAGAATTGTCAGGGTTGGAAGGGACCTTAAAGATCATCTAGTTCCAATCCCTCTGCCATGGGCAGGGACACTTTCCACTAGATCAGGTTGCTCAGAGCCCCATCTAGCCTGGCTTTAAAAACTTCCAGGGATGGGGCTTCCACCACCTCTCTGGGCAACCTGTTCCAGTGTCTCACCACCCTCATTATGAAGAGCTTCCTCCTAATAGCCAACCTAAATCTCCCCTCCTCAAGCTTATATCCATTGCCCCTAGTCCTATTGCTGCCTGACATCCTAAAAAGTCCCTCCCCAGCCCTCTTGTAAGCTCCCTTCAGATACTGGATGGCCACAATATGGTCTCCTCAGAGCCTTCTCTTCTCCAGACTGAGTTCCCAGGCTCCAGGGAAGATCTCCCTGCACAGAAGGATGAGGTGTGTGGCTGGGCAGCCCTGCATTCTGGGAAGACTCACCTTTTCTTTGCTGTGTCCAGGGCACAATGAGCTCCTCGGGCAACTACTGCTACCTGAACAGACCACAAATAGCCTAGGATACAAGTCTGAAGGGCTTAAATAAGAAAGGTGGGGGCAGTCCTTTTAGCAGGGCCTGTTGTGACAGGACAAGGGGTGATGGCTTTAAACTAAAGGAGATGTTTGGAATAAATATAAGAACTTCTTTTCACCAGAGGTGGTAGATGCCCCAACTCTGAAAACATACCAGGTCAGGTTGGACAGGGCTGTGAGCAACGTGATCTAAAGATGTTCCTGGTCATTGCAAGGAGACTGGACTAGATGACCTTTAAAGGTCCCTTTTAACCCAAACCATTCTATGATTCTATGAAATCCACCCACAGCACAGCAAGATGAATTCCCCAGATGAGGAAGGGCAGAATCTCTGCAGAATCAATGACTCCACCTATGTCCCACTCTTCTCTGCCAGCTCCCACCAGAGCCTCAGTCATCCATGCCCAAATAGGCTCAGAGCAGCTCCTTCAAGCTGAAGAAGCTGGAAGCCTGGAGCTGGCTGCCTTGAAGGACACAGTCCTTGGACTGCCTTGGGTCAGGGGGCTGCAGAGAAGGAGCAAACAGCCAGAAAAGGAACAGATCAGAGACCATGAGCAGATCCCATTCCCTGAGTGAGCATGACACATACCCACAACCCCACAACCCCCACCCCTGTCAATGACAGATGGAACAAGCCTGCTTGTGTCCCTCCAGTGAGCTGGGTGTTGCAAGCACTAAAAATAAGCCACCCCTTTCAGGAAAGAAAGAAAAAAGGGAAAAAAAGGCTGTCATAAACCCTGGCTGCCAGACTGGTATCTAAACACCAGAACACTTTGATGATAGGGGAGTCATCACAAAAGAGGGTTTTTCATGATTTTCTCCACAAAAGATAGAGGAAAAAAGGGAGCTTTTGTGTCCAATTTCAATACAAACATGTTTTTCAAGTGAAAAAGACTATTTTTCCCTTCCCTTTGCCTTACAAACCTTCTCCCCCTATGTTTCCCTGCAACAACACTACACAAACCTGTAACCCTTATTTGTTTAATCATTATTTACTGCTTCCACAGAGCTCGAAACACATGAGGCACTCTGCAACATGAAGACAAGGTCTCAACCCCAGGGAACACACTGACTGCGGTATTTAACTCCACTGTGCGATACTGGATTTGCTCCCTAAAGGCACTCTTTATGTGCTGTGAAATTCAGGAAACCCCACTAAGAGACCTGGAGGGGTACACAGGAGGACAGCCTGGGCTCCCGCAACCCTCAAGTCTCCCAGGCCTTGCACAACAGCATCTTGTGTAACTGCCTGCTACACTGGCAAAGGTAGAATTGCACTGGAATTAGTATAGGGGAAAAGGGAATAAAAAATCATGAAATGAGAGCATGAAGGATAGGAGATGTGAAATGAGGAGTCAGGGACACAGGTGTGAATTTAAGCCTTTCATCAGATGGGCAATACTTCTCCTCTTTCTGTATCTCTTCAGAAAACCCAGGAAACTCAACTTTCATCACCGATAAGAATATGTTGAAGGGCAGTTGCTGGCCTTGTAACTGATGCTGTGTCTTCCCCACTACGAAACTAAACTTCCTGCACTAATGCATCTCTTCTGTTCCCCACGTGTGGGGCTAAAATTAACACCAGAGAGCAAGAGCCACAGAAAGAACCACATTGAGGAGCTCAAGCAAGCCTCTGAAGGCTTGCACCCCACACAGCACTTTAGATGTTCCAGGGTGCTCATGGTCCTTCACTCAACCCTGTTCTGTGGCACTGGCCAGGTCTGGAGCTGCCATGACTAGCAAGCCACAGGCAAACGGACTCCAAAAGCAGGAAAGAACACCCATTAGGAGTTCTCTTGGGAAGCCTGTTTCTTTTACAAAGCAGACATAATTTGCACAAGGCTTCCTATGCTGCCAAATCAGCGACTCCATCTTAAGAAAATGAGCAAAGGACTAGTTCCAAAAAAATCTTCCAGATACTATAAGCATCTCCTCTCTATCAACCCTCAACATGATCCCTTCTCACCAGTTCTCCAGCCAACAAACATCTCCCTACAATTCCCATGAACTCTGCCTACCAAGGGTCCCAGCTGCATGTAGGCTTCTGCTCTCATTCAGACTGATCTATGTGTCACTAAGCCAGGTTGAAAATTATCTCAGCGACACAGAGTGTTTTCCCTATGGTACCTGCTTAATTAAATATTGAAAGAGCTATTACCTTTCAGGGATGCCTGTGCACTGGCTGTGTCCATTATTTATAACATAATGTATTCAATACACATTTTATCCCATGTTCCTATCTGCTGATCTCATAACAGGCCCTTAAAAACAATTTTAAGCAATTAATCCTACCTTAATTACAGACAAATATATATAGGAGCCTTAGGACATCTCTTTCCTGCATTTATTAGAAGTAAACATATCTAGAAATAAATCTGGTAATCAGGAAAAGTGTGGGACAAAGCCATCAGCCATGGGAATCACAGAACTAGAGACGGGCATATTTTAATCAGCAAAATTGCCAGTTTCATCTGTCCAGAAAAAGCAGAACATGTCCTGCTACAGCTCCCTTCCCATGGCAGGTTCTTCTAATGAAACTGCACTACCAGACGCTGCCTCCTCTATCCTCCTTCACATCGATGACACAAGCCAGGGCCTCTCACACCAAAATACCTGGGTGTTCCTGTCACCCACGGTCCTCCTGACCTCAGGTCACTGGCAGAGCCATTCTCCCGGTCAACAGGTGTCACCAATGAGCTGTCCCAGGTTGTCCCTTGTCCTTTCCTCCTCCATCTGAGAGCTAGTCCTTCACCCCTGCAGACAAATGTGGCTCTAAAGCCCAAGCTCACCTTGGCACATGGGTACCAGATCCCAGCTGCCCCCAGGCAGGATGCATGCTACGTAATGGGGCAGGAAGAAGCTAGCATCCTGCTCGTTGGATTCTGCTTTCTACCATCAGGGTGACTTTTCACAGTCCCACAAGAGGAAACTGGCTGCGGTACTGCCTCCAAAAAGAGCCAGGCCACTCAGCCTTGAGCATGTCTGCTGGCAGACTCTCCTTTTTAATGTGGTCCTACAACATGATGGTTATTGAAAAGACTTTTCAAGGGTTGGAGTGGAAAAACAAAACAAAACCAAAAAAGAAAAGAAAAAGGGAAAAGCAAAGAGAAGAATCTCTACACACAAGGAAGCACCTTGTAAATTCCCACATTTCAGGTCATGCAGGAAACACCATAATTTTAGAAACACTAGTTTCAACTCTTTTGAAGAGCCTTGGTAACATAGAGGAAAAAAAATCATTATTAATATTCACACTTGGTGCAACTTCGCTAGCTTACCAGAACTAACTCATATGTTTAGCATTCACACTGGGAAATCTCACACTTCAGAGGAGTTTGCTTTCTGGTCAGACACAGTGATCCCAAGTTCTCCGATGCTGAGCACAAGAGTCAGCTCTTGATCCGAGGCACACAGCTCAATGGAGCACCTTTCTAATTCCCCAGATGCATGAGCTGGGAACAGGCTCCCCCTGCTCTGCCTCGGGGCACAGTAGGAATCACACGTCAGGGGCTATAAAGGATCTGAGAGTCGTACAAGTCCAGCATGAACCTGCAAACATCTGCTTCACACAGGGAGCCTCTGAGCAAGGCAGGGAGAGGCAAATGGTGAGATGGTGCAGAGATGTACTGCGAACACACTGTAAACACATTCTCTTGCAATAGGACAAAGGGTGGTGGTTTTAAATCAAAAGAGGAGAGATTTAGAATAGATGTAAGGAAATTATTTTACTCTACGGGTGGTGAAAAACTGGCACAGGTTGCCCAGAGAGGTGGTAGATGCCCCATTCCTGGAAACATTCCGGGTCAGGTTGGATGGAGCTCTGAGTAACCTGTTCTAGTTGAAGATGTCCCTGCTCACTGCAGCAGGGGGCAGACTGTACGATGTTTAAAGGTCCCCTCCAACCCAACCTATTCTATGATTCTAAATAACTGTTGCAAGCCTGACCACACAGTCCTTAAGGAATAACTCCAGATGGCCTAATCTAGAATAGCCCTGTCTTTTCTGATCTTTCCCTTTCATCCCACAGAGAAAAAAGTACAGGGAAGAGAGCAGTCTACAATGCCATCTCAATATTCAGAAACACAGAAAGCAGAGAAGAATAAATGTCATACCCATCTTTGAAAATAATTTAATGAAAAACCCATTCCAAAACCAGCTGAGGACTCAAAGAAAGGATCTTTGTCACCCTTGAAATGGACAGAGAAAACTATCATTGGCTTCAATGCATTTCAGACTGGCCCTCAAATGTATTGTAAGGGTGACATCAGCATATGAACCTTCTGAAACATTCCAAAGGGGGGGTTCTGCATCTGCTGAAAAAGGAAGACACAAGCCAAAAGAGGTATCAGTAACAAGCAGTGCAGCGGAATCTCAGCAACACCTCAGGCCTTCTCCTCTGAGAAACGAACATGGCCTAGCTCAGCTCAGTCCCTAGCTCCTACAGAGGAAGGACATCTTTCTAGTAAAATCCCAAACTGGAACCTTCCATAGTATTTTAAGGAAATAGATACTGCTATAGGGGGAAAAAAACCCTTTCTATTTTTAACCAGAGATCCTTGCACAAAATGGTAGTAGAATTCCACATCATACCAGCACTAAGTGTTTGGCGCTGTCCTTCCTTTATAAGGCTTTAAGAACGGCAGGACCCTCCAAGAAGCTGTATGCATTCTTTATTTACCCTGAAGTGAGACTCTGCAGACCCGGGTTTAATTCACTGCTCTGCAATTAGCCCTTGAAGTGACCTTGGACAAGTTGTTCTGTCCAGATTCTCAGCTGGTGTCAGCTGGCACTGTGCCACCAAAGTCAATTTAAACAATTTGAGACTCCAGTTGTACAGTCCTCGGGTCCTCAGGCTCTCAATCCAAACAGCCTTGCCAGCCGGCACACAGCCCTGCTTCTGGGATGCTTTGGAAATCTGCACGTAAGTGACAGGTCTTGGGATTAACAGAACTCATCTTTCGCTTGGAAAATACATGTTTTTCACAAGTGAAACAAAAAGCTTAGGGTTTTTTTTCTTTTTTTTACCCTTTTTTTTGTGTGTGTGCTTTAAACACAAAACCACCAATACTACCACTTCATTTTAGTCTGTTACACACTAGCTGCTGCAAAATCCCTAGGGATTTTAAGTTCAGCACACAGCAATGGGTGGTTACTGATACTTTTTTTACCATTCTTCTCCTTTTAAGTTTCATTATCTTTCCGAAATCTTCTCAAATTTCTCCCTCAACTTGCTTTCATCACCAGTGGCATGTCAGAGTACTTCTTCACCACACTGAGAAGCTGAACACCTGATACCTCGCCGCAGGAAGGCTGGATTTTAGGAGGGGCTTGGGAGTCACCAGATCTTGTGTTTTTGATCACAGCAAGCTCCTAAGAATGGGAAACTAGACAGGATCTAAATAAAGACCAAAAAGGTCCAATTTCTTCATCAAAATCCATCCCAGAAAGAAACTACCTCATCTGTGAATTACTTTGTTCTGTAGCAGACCCAGGGCAAAGTTTTCCACATTGAGATTGGTTTACCTCCATGGGTAACACACACCAGTGTGACCCTCAAATCTGCCTGGCCAGCACTGGGCTGTTCCTGGCCCTGCTCACCTTCACCATACTAGCTCCTGCTCTGTCAGTGCAGTCCAGCTACATGCCCCACCACAGCCTAGGCTGGCAGGCCCATTGCACTAGTCACGCTCACCACGCCAGCCACGTAACCTCTCACAGCTTCTGTCCTTTCAGACACAGTGGCACCTGCAGCAATCTGAAAACTTCGTGGCTTCTCCCTGGTCCAACCCGACACCAACCTGCCTGGGATATTGTGACCCACAAGAAATGTATTTTCCCTGACCAAACACAAGACACCTGGGAAATCTAAGAAAGGAAGGGAAACCAGGAGGTCATGTTGCTTTAGAGGACATCATCAAGCCACAGACTACCCACAACTCAGTCTGGTGTCTGCCATGGACATCCTGGAAGGCGGCACTCGGACACACAGCCTCTAATTTCCAGTACAAAGCTTTAGAGAAGCACCTCTTGAGTAAGTCCTCTCGCAGGTTTCCCTCACCCTAGACACAGCACCAGCTCTGTCTCTGCAGGTCTAACCCCAGTGGGAGGAGAAACACAAGATACAGTCCGCATACCAATGGCTCCTTGAGGTCTCCAGGTCCATACGCCTTCCCCCGAAACACACTGACTACCTCCAAGCAGTGAGTAACACCAAAACATCACTCCTGCAGCCTCTCTTTGGATTGGTTTTTGACTCAGAGGATCTACATGACTCAGTTATGTTCTTGGAAAACTTCTCCACTGCTGAACAATCTTGATTTGCAGTCTCCTCTGACTTAGTGCAAGAACAAATCCAAAGGACATGAAACTCATCGTTTTACTTTGTCAGTTGTAAAACTAACTTAAGGGCTTTAAGTATCGCCTCTTCTTCTCCCTCCTCTCCAATAATATTGCTTTCTGAGGAGTTCACAGCAAGCAACATCTTGTCATGGGCACAACTGATGTAACCTGTTGAACAAGTGTATCATGAACAAGCAAGCTGTATATGACATTTTGCTGGGCTGGAAGAAAGCTCTTTGGGACAAGAGGGTCTTTTGAGCTTAGTTTTCACAACGGCGCTTGTGACAACCCCAGCAGCAGCCAGTACACTCAATATTGTAGCAGCATGGTCCCCGCTCACCTAGACCTGAGGCACAAAATCTGTGCTCAAAATATCTTAACCATGATACTGTTTGTTGGTTACACCACAAGACCACTCCACCCAGGTGTTCAGCAGCCTACATCCTTGAGAGGACTTTATGCCATCCCATCAATGAGATCTCTTCTTGCTGTGTAGTCTGGCAAGGACAACACCCTCTGTCCCAAGTCCTGCGGCAACACAATGGCAGACACCACCATCCTTCTGCAGAGAATGGAGCAGAACAATCTGTCAAGTAGGATCACGGACAGAATCATCACCAGCTCCTGTACTGCATGGCACTCACTATGCACAAAAGCAAAGCCTTTAACAACTCTTCTCTACTTGCCACTACCCTGTGGAATTGCACATCATATATACCTACCCTTTTTTAATAACAGAAATCAAATGCTATGAGCCTTTTAGCACATCATTGTGTATCACATCAACTGACGTGGCTTATGTTCTTATTTCCCCTAAAATGAACTGTTTCACTGTCTCAGAGCACGCAGTGTTCATTTAAAAGGGTTTTTCTGTCCCGTTCTCCCTGTGGGCTGGCAACAAAACACAAATCAACTATCACAAAGAGGTGAACTGAGAATTGGAGGGCAGATCTTCTCAGAGGAGAAAGGAATGTCCATGTAAGGCTCGTTTCTCCTCCTGCTTTATGTTACAGGATGTTCTGGCCATCTTAGGGAAAAAAAACAGCTGCGCCTATCTCTGAATGAGAATTATTTTAATAGCAGACCCTTCAGTTGTTTGTAGTTCAGTTAGCATGTTTTCGGCTTGCATATCAAAAAGATTTTTTTTCCCGGACTTTAGCAGGCTCTTTCCTAATTGAGCTATTAAAATGTGTTTGCAGTTCTTGTTTGATAGGTGATACCTGCTGCAGGAGCAAATGCCAACGACAAGCCTTGACATACCAAAGTTTTCTGCAGAAAAGCCTGCTCAGCACTATCCAAACACGTCTTTCTCCTCTACCACCACTGCAACAGATGAGATACACTGTGCTTACAGAGAATGCCCTGGCTGCATGCCTTTTATCCCTCAGCCACGACAGGGCCACAGGAGACTTCCCAAGGCTGATCTGTAAGGATGTGTCAGAGAAGGAGACTCCACAACCTCTCTGGGCAGCATGTCCCAGTGCTCCATCACCCTCACAGGAAAGAAGCTTTTTCCTCATGTTCAAATGGAACTTCCTGTGTTCCAGTTTGTGCCCCTTGTCCTGTCATGGTGCATCACAAAGAGACTGACCCGTTCTCTTGACCTCCATCCTTTAAATACTGATAAGCATTGATGAGATCCCCTCTCAGTCTGTTCTTCTCCAGGCTAAACAGCCGCAGGGATCTCAGCATTTCTTCAGCAGAGAGTCCCCTCATCATCCTTATGGCCTCTGATGAACTCTCTCCAGGAGCTACTTGTCTCTCTTGTACTGAGGAGCCCAGAATTGGACCCAGTACTCCAGATGTGGCTTCGCTATGGCACAGTAGAGGGGAAGGAGAACCTTCCTTGACCTGTTGGTCACACTCTTCTGAATGCATCCCAGGAGACCACTGGTCTTCTTGACCACACAGGCACATTGCTGGCTCACGGTGAACTTGTATGCACCAATACCCAGTTTCCCTACTTTATAATTTGAGGACATGCTTACTTGCCTCATTTCCTCCAAAAAGGCTGTGGACTGAGGAATGAGTTGAGTAAGGAAGGATCTGGTTAACCTTGTACACATACAAGCCCATTTGAAGTCAACTGCAGCACTTTGCACACTGCAGGTTAAGCACTTGCTGCCTGGACCATAGCCTAACTGCCTATGGACATACAAACATAGCTGTGAGCCAAAGTACTGCACACACTATTGGAGGTATAGAGAGGTCAGACCAGGCTGTGAATCTCAACCACTTTGCACAGCTGCTCAGCTCACAGCTCAGCAGAGGAATGTTTCAAAACAATGGAATCCATGCCTCCAAACCAGTTCTAACCACTCCCTTGTGCCTAAGAGCATTTTTTCTCAAGGAAAGGTATAACCCCCTTCACTATGCACACATCCACCGACACAGCATCCATGACCTGGCCTGCACAGCTGAGCAAGAGGACAGTGTGGGGCAGAAGGCATCACAGAAGAAACACTCTCCTCTCCTCTGGGCCTGATAGCAGCTTCCAGGTCCTAGGCAGGACTTCGGGACCATCTGCTTCCCACAGGCAAGGATTATAGGCAGATGACATTCAAACCCACCTCTTCAGTAGTCCCTGTTAACCAAAAAAGGTCCATAAAAGGCAAATAAAGTCCCAGCAAGCACTGTCCCACACAGCCTTCTCCCTGGACACCACATCTGGACTCCTCTTTAACCCCTCCCTTTTTTCAGAAGAACAAGACCCAGGACTTCTCCCTGGAGCCCTTAGTGCAGTGCCCCTAGTCTCAAGGATACTGCCAAAAAAGCTCTGCTTATGTATCTCCAGTTCACATCAAGCTTCAGCTTTTAATCCAGCCTAGGGTTGTCTCCAGTTACTGTGGACTTCTATTCATCAGCCCATGTTGCTGAATGCAACATTCCATTCTGCTCCCTTTCCTTTCTTATACCCCAACAATCAAACACACTGAGAAATAAGAGAATTTCCAGAGTTTTATCAGGCTGCTCCTAAATAAAAGCTTAACATCTAGAGACTGTACCCATTTTGTTTCCAAATCTGAGCTTTATAGTATGAACACATTGACTGCACATATTTAATGTCTTACAGAGGTACAGATGCTCCTTTGACGTAGCTGGCTTCATGGCCAAAGTGATGGAGGTCTCAACACCCTCCAAAATCCCTAGGTACAGTAGTCTCATCCCATGGCCATCTCCACATGAAGGCAGCTCCACTGTTACCAATTTCCAAGCTGACAAAACCACATCCAAGTTTTGCCTGAACAGGCACTTTTCTGATTGCTATGGAGACTTGACCTTCTGTGGAAGACAGTGCAAGAAAAGATAATGTGAACTTTCCTGGGAGAGAAGACAAAGGGAGATGGAACTGCCCCTTAGGGGTTTCAAGTAGCTAACCACAAACTCCTGAGTCAGGATGCCCTTGGCAGTAAATAATGCAAGGACAGGCTCAGAGAGGTTCAGAGCTGGTTTCAGGCTCAAGGACAGGTTCAGAACTGGAAGAGAGGGCTGGCAATCCAGCAAGGATTCCATGGGGCAAGGCAGAGGTGGAACACCTTCATCCCTTCAGCACCAGCCAAGAATCCATTCATGAGGTGCAAATTACACACATTCACTGCTTTCACAGAATTCCCTTTGATGCATAGATTTACTCCCTGTGTAATCTTACCCTCCTGAGAGCATGTCCACAGGATACAATGATTGAAGTGGCAGGACCATAAACATCCTGCCCACACCTGGGCATCCCCACTGCTTCTTCCCATAAAGCCACAGCAGCAGAAAAAAAATCAGGATGAGGTTACCACTGGCTCTTGACATTGGTCTGACTTTATTCATGGTGATATTAAAGGTGAAACCTTCAGCAGAAGGAAGCTTCTGAAAAGCCACAGTGCCTTCTAAAATCCCATGCTTAAACATTAGTCTAGAGAAGGGCATGGAAGACAAGACTGGCAAAGGCAAATAACCTTTTTTTTTTTTTTGGCAAAACACACCACTGTAACTGAACCCCCTAGCTTGCCAGCTGTAAGAAGCAGCATGCCTCAGATCAGGGGGCAAAGCCCAGCCCATGACGGCAAGGTGCAGCTGCCTCGACAGCCACAGCGTATGACCACAGTGCCTGCAGAGGAAACCTGCATTTTTGCAGAAATTGCCTGAAGAAGTTGCACTGGCTTCTAAGCAATGTCAGTAACAAGATGCATCCCTCAGGCTCTATGCTCCATGAACCTCATGTGGTTTTCATTTGAAAAAAACAAAACTCCCAGGTTTTCAGTGACAGGTTTCATGAGACCTGGCTCTTTTCTTCAAAAGGCTCTATGAAAACTAAATTTTCTATGCCTCCATGTGGACAGGAAGGTTAGGGTAACTTAAACCACTCCAAAGGCAGAGAAACCAGAAGAAAAAAAATTATTATTTTTCTAGCTACCACAGAGTTGCCACCAATTTAAAGAGGCAAGAATAGAGACAAAAACAGAGAGAAATGCCCTGAAGCAGACTAACACCTAGAAGCAGGGTCAGCTCTAGGGGCATGAGGATTTTTCCAGTTGCAGTGCTGGCTGATCTCCTGAACGACTGTCTCCTATCCCGGGACAGATTTTTTTTGCCATAGTCTCATTCCCAGAAGGCTACAGACATGAATACCTGCCATATGCATACACAAGAGATCCAGTCGAGCCTTTTCTTTTGTAAATCTTTGACCAAAGACAGACAGCATGACCAGCCAGCCTTCTCAACATTAGGGACTGTTTAAGAATAGTAGCAGGAGGGAACTACTAAAAAAGAGCTTAGACAAAACCAACAAGCCCTGCCCACCTTACCATAAGCTCTGCCATTTGACCATGGCCACAACCCAAGAGCTCTCTGTTCAGCCATGGCTTGTCAAGACCACTCACCAAGTCATTTCACTGTGTTAATTTGGCAGAAAACTTCCTTTATTTATCCTGCACTAGTTCTCTGCTGGGTTAGCATGCTGAAAAGACTCAGCTAAAGGTCACTGAAATGCCAGAACCATGCAAAAGGAAGCAATAAGGGCAGAAGCAGCCACAAGCAGTGGACAGGGCAGGACTGAGCGTTTCCAGTTTGATCAGCATAGGCAGACATGGAGCCACAAGCCTACCTTCCCTTAACAGGCACTAAAGAAATAATGACTGTTGAGGTTTTCTGCTATTCACCATCTCACAGCCTCGCATTTGCCCTGTTTATGAAATGCTGGGAGGCCAGCAAGGTTTTGCCTTCACACCCTGCCAAAGCCAGAACTCCCAGGCATTTGCATCCACATCCTGTGGACCAAGACCCTGTGATTTTGGGTGGCGTGCCAGAATTTATGACCAGCCTGGCACACATCCCGGCACTTCCAGAACATTTTAATTAAGCGGACTCCAAACACTGACAGGTATGTAGATGTGGCCATTTTTAAGGCAGTTCTTCAGGGAGCTCCTACAGCAAGCACAAATTCACCACCAGGTGTACAAGCCCTGCTCTGTCACTACTGTATGCAGATGCTGAAAGTTGAGCACACTCTCAAGCATGTTTCCCCATGCTCCTTGAAAGCACAGCCACATGCCTCATCCCTGCCGCTCCCCAAGCTGCAAGCTGCTCCATAGAAGACCTCACTCTCTGTCAGCTGTTGGTGCAGGACCTTGAACAACTACTAAATAAATGAACAAGTAATTTCCTGCAAGGCCAAACAAGCTCCCTGCCAAAGAGGTCACATACCACACTCTGGCCTGATGCCTCTTCCTAGTTTATGAGGGTAAATTCCCATATCCAGGGGTCCAACAATTACAGCATTACATCTGGGCTAGGATTACTCTCACCGAAGCCAGGATTACACTTCGTTGAAGAGGTGGGGAAAACAACTGCGTTTGTGCTTTCATTGCGTGACCTCTAAAGTTCGGTTTGGGTTTCTTGGTTTGCACAAACCAAAACATTCAAATTAAATCAGGGAGTTTTTGCTTAATTTCCAGCTAGAGAACCAGGATCTGTCACACCAAGGTTCTTCAACACTATTTTGGCAGTAAGGGGATCTGTAAGGAAAAGCACTTTGGGGTAGAGCCTGTGACAAAGCAGTCAGGAAGAAACTGTCTACATGGTTCATTCCAGCCTCATAAACTACTCCAAGGTGAGCACACTGGGATCTTTGCTCCCCATCTCCCACCATACCACCATGGATTACTTACAGGCTTTCTGTAAGTGTGTTATCATGACATGGATGCTCTCAAATCCCCACAGCACACACAAAGGACCAGGCAAGTATCCTGTAAAAACAGCCTGAGCTTTGGATTTGTAGTAAGTCTTGGAGCTAGTCAAAACATACCTGGCAGGCCTTGCTCCACCATTCTCANTTCTGGGCTGCCAGCATGCACTGTTTGCTCATGTCCAGTCTCTCATCCACCAGCACCCCCAAGTCCTTTTTTGCAGGGCTGCTCTCTATCTTCTCATCCCCTAGCCTGTACTGTCAAGTTAAAACAAGACTTAAAAGCAACCCAAATCTTCTACACTTGAATCACACAGGCAGCTCTATTTGCTTGCATGTGCGCATCCCCATGAGCAAGGGCTACAGAATCCGACCCAGCTTTTCCTTACCATCCTGCCAAAAACACAGGCACACAGAAAGAAAAAAAAAATCCCACTGACTGATGCCCCTACTATTTCTGCTGTACATGACAGCAAATTGGTAAAAAGCTTGACTCAGAAGCCTCCCTTGAAAAAAAACCTGAATCATCAGAGTTTGGAAGATGGTCTCATATAATGAAGGACTCTCTTTTCTTACTCCTCCCTCCCTTTACAAGAGAGAATTTGAGTCAGACTTATGCGGAAGGGGAAAGAAAAAAGAAAAATAAAGAAAATTTCATGCTTTGTTTGGCTTTTTCTGCAAGGATGACAGAGTCCAGGTAGAGTTTTGGAAACAACTCACACTGTTCAAGTCAATGAGATGTTTCTGTACCTTCCTTTAACTCCAGTCCCTTTCAGCAGACCAAAAAGCATAAGGCAGTTCAGCGGCTGGCAGCTGCATTTTGAGTCTGCAGAGCTGTTTGATCTCAGTTACACCTCTTCTTTAGCTGTGTGACTTCCTTGATGTCAGAGCATAACCATGGACTGCCTAGAGAGAGAAAGAGGCATCCCACCTGCATGTTCACTGCTCAGATTAAGTCTGTGAACATGGATTTCTTCTTAATTTGCACTGTACCTATTTTTGAAAGCCCGAGCCTTGCAAAATATAAAAATCTTTAGAATGACCTTCATATAAACACTACAATGTTATAGCACTTTGTTATTACACATCATTTAGTATCAGGAGATCTCAAAGTGACTTGAAAAGGAGGCCTTGTCTTAGAGACCCAGCCAAGTGAGACATGGAGAGACTGAGTCACCCAGAAAAACAGTGGGAGCCACCAGAACAGAAACCCAGATATTGTGCCTGGTTCTCTAGAATCACACTCTACAGAGGGTTTAACAGTTAAAACACTGTGGTTACCTGCCTCTTCAGGAAGAACTCTAGCCTATTTCTTGCAGGTACATACACTTTCTGAATGAGGCTTTGGCACCTTGCACCCCCCCTGCAGAGGTCACCAATGACTTGAGGGGCCATGTTCCTCTGGATCCAGGCTCCGGCAGAGACAGTGGCAGAGGGGAAGTGGACTAAGAAAAACAGCAGCAATAAAAGTGAGAACATATCTAAAAAGACAATGCAAGCCTAGATCGCACCTTGATGCAAAGGCCCCACAGGGGCAGCAATCACTCCAGCATCTCCACTGCACCCCAAAGAAACCTACAT
This sequence comes from Bucco capensis, assembly GCA_013396975.1. NCBI lineage: Eukaryota > Metazoa > Chordata > Aves > Piciformes > Bucconidae > Bucco > Bucco capensis. The sequence continues at coordinate 82,551 of VWZO01011444.1, read as the reverse complement.
CTGGCTTTACAGCAGGATCAGCCTCTCCAGCATCAAGGATGCAAGTGAGCTGTGCCTCAGCCACATACATCTGCACGCTGCTACCCCTTCTTGCTAATGAAAAGTACCCCAGGAGCACAGGGTAAGGCTGTCGCCTCCTGCAGGGCAGTGGCAAGGTAGATGCCATTCGATATAAACGCACTGCAGCCTAGTCTAATTTGTGTTTCATCTTGAAACACACAGATTTACTGGGGAAAATATTTAAATCTCTAAATTGAAAAGCATCGTTCCCCCTGCCAATCATAACAGAAACACAAACTCCAGAGAGCATCATGCTGTTGGTGGTAAGCAAGTCACTTAGGTCCCATACAGAGGTGGCAGATGCAGTGGGCGCTACAGAAAATTTCTTCCTGTGAAACAATTCCTCTCACCATCACTCCCAGCTCTGTGTGGCAGCAGACCACGGGGTGCCATGCCTATTGTATCAAACACTATTCCTCATCTCTTCGATTAATTTTAATCTGATTCTGATCATAACATGAGATACTCTACCAAAGTGACAGAAAATGGTGAGAGCCCTGCCCAAAGTTATAGGCGCTGGCTGGAGAATATTTTCAGCAATGTGAGCAAAGTGCAGACAAATTAAGCCACAGCACAGACTTTAGCAGCCTGTACTGCCTTCACTCGGAGCACCCGAAAACCATGTTCAAGGAGAGCACAATAAGGGATGGGAACCCGCATTACCCTTCAGAGAGATGAGAGCACTCTATGCCCTGTTTAAAATAGGTCTGAAATTTGCCTTTTCCATGTAATTAGAGTTTACCACGTGGCAAAAGCAAGTAGCAAGCAGCCACTCTGCTCCACTGGAGAACAGGCTGGAGAGGGCTTGATCTCCCAAGAGCACAAAGTGGGAAGGGGGCACAGGCCCAACCCCAGAGGCACATGAGGAAAAGTACCCCAGAGGGAACATCTTCTCACCGCCAGCCTTTCGAGTTTATTTAAAAGAAGGACAGGTATTAGTGCCACATCGTGTGGGTAGACTTAAATATACTTAAGTACAGGCATGTGGCCGTGCTTATTTACGAAGATGCTCATGTCTGTCTTTCCTGGCCTTACTCCTCAGAAGCCATCACCACATTGATGAAAAACAAGTGTAACTTTTATAATACATGTATTAAAAAAAGAAAATTTGATTAATTTAAGTGCATTCAAGCCCTAAATCGTAAGAACGCATCCAAGCACTACAATACTCCATAAGAAAATTTGAGTTCAAGTCTTAGCTGGTGTTTGTGCTCTTCCCTAAACATCAGAGCATTCCTCACACCATGCTGGACACCGCGAAACCCTTAAGACAAGTCTGTTTATTTAAAAAGCAAATTCAAGTCACGGAGGGGTACGCTCTCCTTCACTTAAAGGAAAATAAGCCTTGCGTAAATTCTGCTTACACTTACAGATTTGCAATGCAAAATACAAATCGCTTCCTATCACCCGCTCGGTACAGCTGGCTGCGAAGCGAGGCAGAAGACAGGACCGAGCGTCACTCTCCCAAAAACCTTCTCCTCTCAAACCAGTACACGGAAGCCCATTCAAACTACCCCAACCCTCCCCGCCGGGAGCGCAGCTGCCCCGCAGGTACCCAGCGTCCACGGACTGGCACCGGCTCCAGGGTGGGAGAGGCGAGCGCGCCACATCTCCGCCCAGCACCGAGTACTGCGAGGACCGAGCCGCCGGGACCGCTCCCGGGAGAGCCCGGAGGGACCCGCTCCGCCGTGGGGCGATGGCTCCGGCCCCGCGGCTCCCACAAAGTTTCTCTCCTCTCCCCTCCACGGGGTCATCCACCGGCGCACACCGCGCCGGCCCGGGGAGGTCTTCAGACACCCGAGGCGAGGACTCCCGGCTGTCCTCGGCTCCCGCGGAGGGCTCACCCCAGCGCAGGTGATCCCGCCCGCCGCCGCCACCGCCTGCGCGCCGGCCCCTGCGCGGCGCGGGCAGCGGGCGCGGCCAGCCGCTATGGGGAGGGGACGACAGCGAGGGCGGGAGGGGACGACAGCGAGGGCGGGAGGGGACGACAGCGAGGGCGGGAGGGGAGGGATGTCGACGGCGGCGACCGTGGGAGGGAGGAATGGGGATGGAGGGGGCCGAAACTTCGCGGCCGGTCCCCAGCCCCCTCCCCGCCGCTGGCGTCCCGGGTAGAGAGCCAGACTCGCCGCGCCCCAAGACCCGCCGGCGGAGACAGCGAGAGGTTCCTGATGTGCAGGCCCTGGAAACACACCGGCGGTCTTCGGCTGCGGGCACGGGCTGCTCCTGGCCTCACACCTCTGCAGGCACCCTGCCATCAAGCCCCACCGTGTACCGCCACAGGTGCCAGACCTTCCACCGCCATAACGGCAGCCTCACCTTATCTCACTTTTCCTGCGGTAAACCAGGACTTTTAGCATCACCTTCTCAGCTAAAACCTTTACCTGCTGTCACAATGTTTAAAACCATAAAAGCCCCAAGCAGCTCGGTGCCCTCTCTCGCCAGCAATTCCTCCCTTGCATCCCTGCTTCAATCCCTTCACATTTTGTGCACTCATACTCCAAAGAATTCTCACCGTGGTTTTGGGTGGATTTTTTTTCCTTTCTCATACTCTGGTCTGAACTTTTTGCTGGGTGAGCAACCGCTCACTCTACCTGCCCTTCCAACTAGTCCTGTGCCAGAGCAGGCGAGGGCAGACCTCCTGCAGGTGCTGCACCCACCACACCTCTGGGTGCAGCCCAGGCAGGGACGTGGGTGCAAGCCAGTCAGCCAGGTTCACACACCATTGGGAAGCTATGACACCAGCTATGACACCAAACAGCCCATGCACAGCCCCTACATCTATCCACTGCTTGGGATCCCAGGTCTAAAAACCCGAGCTGACCTGAACCTTTCAACCTTTCTCCTTTTAGAATCATAATTATTATTGCAGCATTGACACAAACAGCTCCTGACTGCATTAAAACCAGAGTATTGCGCTCACATGAGGAAACAGCTGCCTCTGCAGGGCCTGCAGTTGTAAAGAAACAGTATTATCCCCGCTCTTCAGGAATGGCAGCAGAGTTAGGTAACATACCTACTCAAGGAAGCAGAATGAACCTCTGACAGAGCCTGGGTTTGAAGCCTATGCCCCTGAAACCAGAGCCACTGCTTGGGACCCATCCCAGTCCTCCCAGCCCACTGGTGCTAAGATCCCAAAAGCAGCATCAGCACGTAAGCTGGTGATAAAGAAAGGCACTGGCTGAGACTGATGAGAGGAGAGAGTGAGAGTGCATGGGCAGTGCTGTCTTCAGTGTGAACACACTGAATCAAATCAAAGGAGAGTGATGTAATGACAGGACAGAAACATTTCAGACATTTCATCATTTCAAGTTAAATACTTCTGACAAACACCTAAGCCACAGACAGCAGTGTGGAGAGCACTTTCTGGTCCTCACCTATCCCAGCACTGATGGCAGTGCTCCACATATATATGGGAGCTCTGCTCCCTCTGCACCAACCTGGAGCTGGCCCTCAGCATGGACAGGCTCTTCTGCGCCATGTGGTGACCAAAGCCCTTGCGAGCTGGCTGAAGAAGCACCAGGAAAGCATGCCTGGGCTTTAGAATAGAGGGACAGCAACAACCAACCAGCATCCTCATTTCAACATACACCCATATTATCACCCTGCCTGTGACAGCAAAGCACTTTTTGACTGAAGAGCTACTTTAAAAGTAGATGAACTAGAAAGCAGAAGAAATACAGCTGTTCCTACAGTCTAAGTATTACCCAAGAGTTGCCACGGTTAGCTGCACACACACACAGAAATAAAAGAAAACATTTTTGATTAGTTACTAACCATTCTTGTTAGAGAGGGTCTCATCCTGGTCTCAGCATCTCATTATGCACTCAGCCTCCAATCTCTCCTCTAAGGGTTTCTTGCAATTCTGAACTTAATAAGGTTGTCAGTTATCAGTGCTGCTCTTAGAGATTTATTGATCACACTTCTACACACACAACTTTGGAAATGCTGGTGTCCCTTTTGGACCCAGGCAGGCAGAGCCAGTTCCCACCTGGGCAGCAAAGAGTAGCTTAATAACTCTCCTGAGCTATAACTATAGAAGGGATTTGCTTTGGTTTGTTTGTTTTTTTCCAGGGTAGGATACACTCCCTTCCCCCTGGCAGTGCAGGTTTTATCCTGTGGTAAACAACTCTGAAACCTGTAGTGCTGTCAAACACAACAGCAAGTCACCACAGTTCATGAGAGAGCTTGTGCCTGTCATTCCTTCCACTTGATCAATACCATCTGAGAGCAACCAACCAGCTTCAGGGTCAGAGGAGCTTGGGGGTGAAGCAACCCCAAAGTACTCCTTTTAAATCCAAATTCCTTTTGAAGTCTGTAACTGTTCAAAAATGTTACCCTGAGAGTCACTGCAAAACCATTATCCATACCTCCATCACCTCTCTGTCCCATTGCAGAGCTGCTCATTAATAAACTTGCTATGCTGAGAATTAAGACTGGGAAGATTTGGGAAGTGTGTGTAGCTTAGGAACACATTTCTCACTCAGAATCATAAAGCAATTTAGCAAATTCCTCACTAGCATAGTAAGTACCAGCTTGTGTAACATTTCCATTCCTGGGGAACAGAAGACAGGAGAATTCCCTCTTCTCTCCTACTGATAAACCAGTGTGTGTGTGGGAAACAAGCTTTGAACTGATCTGTCTGCAGAAGGGAACAGAAGGAAGGGAATCACCATGGATGCCACTCTTCCAAGAGAAAAGCTCTTGTGTTTATCTTCTATAGGAGCCTTCTACAGAAAAAACACCCAAAACCCACAACCCACTGCTAAAGAAGGAACAGACAAGATTGACATGCTGCTGGATATGTAGTTCACTTTGTATCACCTCTTCCACTTTCTTCCTTTCACTCTTGTTTCTCAGTATTCTCCAAGGAGCATCTCTCGATAGCCTAATACTGCAACAGCATGGGAACCTAGCAATGTGTCACATTTAGGCCATCAGATCATAGCTACATGCCACCCAATACCACCTCTTAAAAAAAATGGATGTGATGATCTCGGTGATTTTGAGCGCCAGGCAGCAAATATGCATACTAGAGACGCTGGGACTGTTTGATATGAGTTGCAGGTAGCAGACTCTCCATACATTCTTTGGAGTTATTTGTGCAATCCAGGCAAGGAAGTCCTATTTAGCTGGCTTTAGCATCATCTGGGCTGAGGAAGGGAGATAGCAGATACACAAACAGTGTCCTACCGTCTTTGTAGGACAAAACTTCTTTCAGCAGGGCTCCAGTTGGTGTCTGGGTACCAGTGCATGGTGGGATTCTTTCTGAAATAACTGAAGGACTGTCTGGCTCTTGTTGGACCTATCAGGGCAGGAAGCAGTCTTAATACAGACCAAACTTACCAAGACTGATTTACAAGTCTTAGTCAGTGTAATGGTGGTTAAGTCTGCGTTAAACCTCACCTTGGGGCTGAAAAAGAACAAAAGTGCTAAGGAAAGACATCCTTTCCCAGTAATGCACTGGATTGCCTACAAATCACTATTTGCATGTATGTTTGCTGCCATGCAGCCTGTTCTTGTGGGATGGTCATGGAAATGCTTTGCTGCAGGCTCCACAGAAGGTCCTGTCAGCTTTGCTAGGATGCTAGGAAGGTTCCCAGAGAACTGGCTTTCAGGAAGATGCACTTTTGTTCTTTCCAGAGCCTCATCACAGCTTAAAACCACATAAAGTATTGGAAGAAAACTGGTAAATCACAGGACACAGATGTGCAGAGATGACAGCCAGATGGGCCTTAGTGGAGCTAAGGAACAGTCATGACTGTTTCAAGGAGAGCAGATAGCCTTACGTACTTGGCGTTTTTCCCTGCAAACCATGCCAAGTTCTGCTCTTCAGACCAAATAGAGATTTTCTTCTGTTTGAGCTGGCAGACTATGCTCACAGAGAGCTTTCAGCTCTGGAGGAAAACACTTAAAGATGCTACTCTGCATTAATCCTAGGTAGATATTAGCCAACCAGAATCCAGGCTGTCAGGTAAGGTGATCTCCAGCTAGTGGGCAGCATGCTGATTCAGTTCAGAAGACGAAACAAGGCTGGACACCAACATTCAACAGCTGCCCTGGAGCCAAGAACCTGAAGTGTCAGGGACACCATGAGATCAGGGCTGGACAATACTTCCCATACTCCCTGACTTTGGGTTTTAGTCTAGGGCCCTATGTTTTCAGCCCAGCTCATATGCCATCCACCCGAGTCTCTGTCTACACAGAAAGTTTCACCCTTTCAGCTCACACATTAACCGATTCTATGCATGTTTTCAGCAGTTTATTGGCAGGGCTGCATTAGCTGAGCACAGCTGAAGTACAAGGTTAAAAGCAATAAGCTATCGGCAAGACAACAATAGCTTAGCATGGTTGCTTCTCTCCTGTGAAGTAACACAGGCTCACTTAAACCAGCTGTTTAACCCACAAGCCTTAGACACATATCCTCTTTGCAAACCACAAAGAGGATGCAATTAAGTATGCTGCTGACTGCCACTGATGGTTATTTCCTGCATGGGATCCCTCAGTGAGCAGAAAGCTTGTGTGAGAGATCCTCCTCAGCTCTCATGCAAAGTTAGTCATCTCAATGCTGTTTACTTATGGTGCTGGTTTCAGTACCTCTGACTTTGCACTGAAGGTCAGGGCATGCATATGCACCCCTCCTTCACCAAGCTGCAGGGATAGCACTGCTAGCCAATGGCCAGCAGTTGAAGAATGTGATGTATTTGGTCAGCTAATGGGCAGTGCTAAACTCCGCATGCTGTGTCTCACCTAAAAAAAATCCATAGCGCAGGCTCGAGGGTACTATCGGCTATCCTCTTTTTATCAGAGCGCTTGGAAAAGGCGCTGATGAGGAGCGTGGACAGAGCCTTTCCTGGATCTTCGTTCGCGAAGCCTAGCCACCACGACGATGAAAACAGTTTACAGTAGTTTAGGCTATGCCTGTTCCCATTTGGTTTAAGATGATTTAAATAAGTTTGCATCTGCTTAGGTAAAACAGCTTAAAGTCATATCCCTGGATAAAGCTGGGTATCTTCCCTATGAAGGCTGGCAGGTCTCCCCTATCAGAAAATCCTGACCAAAAGGGTTTGCACTCACATACTTTAGGGGAATTCAGAGTTTTAGGAAGCCACCTCTATGACCCAAAATCTTCCTGCAACAAGAAGTAGGCCCGCCTCCATTACAGAGCTAACCAAACTGCTCACCCCAAAAAACAGAGGCAGTACTTCTGGCAGATCCATCAGCTCTGTCAGGCCAGAGAAGGACTTTGTTTAATGCACTCAAACCCTCCCAGCACCATGCAGAAAGCAGCTGAGCAGGTAGTGGCTGGAGGGAGCTAAGTAGGTGGGCAGGAGGGACACAGAGAGGCAAAAGGTGAAGAAGTGGGGGAGTGCCTGGAGGCACTGGGAGGCACCAACAGAAATTTACACAGGATAAAACATTTGCTGTGCACAGGGAGCTCACCACAGTGTTCTCAGGAGCCCCCAGGCCCTGCCAGAAGCAAAGCAGGAGTATTGACATTGGGGCATCACAGAGCCATCTTTGCTCATCCAAGCGTGGAGGCTGCATGCTGAGGAAAAGGACATATGTCTCTTCTGGGTTTTAGGTCACCAGATAGAGGGAAATGAAAAGCAAAGAGAACCACTCCAAAGACCAGTGTAAAAATGGGTCACCAGATCCATTCTCAGACCAAGCCCACACAGGCATCCATAGCTCATGTGCTGTTTTCCCCTCCCACTGGTGACAGAGGGTGCCTGTGTTATGGGAGGGAGCAGAAGGGATGAACTCCTGGTCTTTCAGCTGTTTAGGAAAATAAACAAGGCTGTGCCAGAACTGATTTCTGGCTCACCTTCTCCCAGAGAGGTTGAGGTTTATTGGTAGTTGAAGGAGGGCAGTCTCATCCGGCTCTCTTACTCCATTTCTCTTCTGTACTCTCTCTTATACTGTTTTTTCTAAACCTTTCCACATCCTCTCTATCTTAACTGAAGATTTGCAATTAAATACGCAGATCACAGAATCACAGAATGTTAGGGGTTGGAAGGGACCTAGAAAGATCATCTAGTCCAACTCCTCTGCCAGAGCAGGATCACCTAAATGAGGTCACACAGGAATGCGTCCAGGCAGCTCTTGAATGTCTCCAGAGAAGGAGACTCCACAGCCCTCCTGGGCAGCCTGTTCCAGTGCTCCATCACCCTTACTGTAAAGAAGTTTCTCCTCCTCTTAATACTAAACCTCCTCTGGTCAAAACCACACACAGATGAAATAAACAGATGAACACACAGATGAAATAAATTACATATACTGTATTTGTATGGGGGTGTATGTGTGTCCCTTTTTGAGGTTTGGAAGTACTTTCTTCTCCAGCCTCCTCTCTGGTGCATGGGTGCATGCTCATCCAAAGCACGGTAGCAGGGATGCCATCTGCTCTCCTGGGGCAGCAAAGTCAGGCAGATATTGAGCTGCCAGGTCTCACAAGAAAAGCAGTGCTTTCTGAGCTGCCATCCAGTGGGGAAGGCTGTGAGGAGCTCTGCAGGCATCTCCTCTTCTGCAGAGAATAGTCTCTCCTCTCACCACATTGAGCTATTGCTCTGGCGCTTCTCTACCAGCAATGGCTGCCGGTGAGCTGTGGCTGCCTCCGGCTTTTCCCAGGTCCTGCCCAGCCAAGATCCTCCCCTGCCTCCCAACAGACACAGCTCTTCCTGCCCAGGGCCACGGCAAGGCTTGTCCCCATGGATAAGCCTCTGCTGTCAGTGTATCTTTGGGAATATCTTGTATTTCAGTGCCAAGGAGAAGTAATTGCAGAATTGAGTCTGAAAAGCATAGAAGACAACTAGGGTTCTTTCAGGATGAAAGAGGCAATAAAAACACTGGTATTAATAGAAAAATATTTGTTACTTCATGGGATATCAGGGCTTCCTGTGGCTTGAGGTTATGTCTTGCATAGCTCATTGCTGAGTGCCTTGGGATGGCTCTGCTTTCCTTTTTTTCTTTCAGCAACCAGCTTGTTCTCTCTCAAATCAATGATCTGGTTTACAAATAGAACAATTCTGCATCTCCTTATCGGATGTCCTCCCATGCTCTGCTCTGCTTCCGTAAACATGCACGAGCGCAAAGCAGGCTGGTGGTGTGTTTGCATCATGCCTTGGTGAAAGGCTGTGGAATAACAACTGGTCTACAGAGAAGCACAGTGAGAACTGCTACTCAACCTGCCTGATAGCACTAGAAAACAGCAACGTTTGACAAAATTAAAGGGCAGAAAATTCAAAGCAAATGCAAATGAAATCCTATTACACAGAATGAAATTACCCTGGAGAACCCTTTGCCACAGGGAGTTGTTTCTGAGGCCAGAAAAATTTCTGAAATGCAAAAAGAAGACTGGGAAACTGTGTAAATATTGAGAATAGCAGTGTCTGAATTAATCTGAACATTAATACATCCAGAGTTCAGTTTACAGCTTGTAAAAGTCCTAGAAAAACAAAGATCTAGAAACCTAATATAAAACTCAGATCACCACCAATCCGCCTGCACCTTCACTGCTGAAAACCCCTGTGGTGGCCTGTCTGCAAGGGATGCTGCCCTCCAAAACCATCACAGGTCAGAGACACTGGTGGGGCACAGACTCCGTCCCCCCAAGATCCACTATTGCAGACAACAGCTGAGAGATTTCTCATAGGAATTTTTTCCCTTGTCCCATATGAAAGCACCTTGTTTGTTGCCGTTCCTGAACTATCATGCTGCTTACAGNTCTAGTTGGGGATGTCCCTGTCCACTGCAGGGGGGTTGGACTAGATGAGCTCCAGAGGTCCCTTCCAACCCAAACCATTCTATGATTCTATGATTCCTTGTTGAACACAAGGAATTGATAAGCTCTTCATGACAGAAACTCTCTCCTCTGGCTGGGCCTTAAGCTGCAAATGCAATACTAGCCACTGTTGCAGGCAAAGCCGCATGAAGCCACTGACACCCCTGCATTGAGGATAAGGGTTTATGAGTAAGACGTTTGAATCCTGCTAATGCATCAAGCCTTATGGTGTGATGATGGGTCTTGAGGCAGGTAAGGATGTACTGTGGGAATAATGACTTCCAGTTGTGCACTGCCTGGCAGCAACGCCTTTGTCCTCTTTGAGAGTTGTGTGTGCCCAGGATAGCTGTAGAGCTGCTCCAGGAAAACATGAAGATGCTGTGCCAGGCTCACCAGAGAGGTGGCACCAGCCTGTGGAGAGGGCCACATACAGTACACCTTCTCCCTTCCTCAGAATTCTGTTCCACCTCATGCATTCCCTGCCAGTCTACTCCTCCTCCTCCTCTTCATCCCAGTCCATCTGAGCAACCATTCTGCTGCCTTCCAGCATTTCAGTCACACCCCTAGCCTGGGAACCTTCTCAAACCTCATTGAAGCTGCCAAGGGCAAACGCTGGTTGTCAACCTAGTCTTTCATAAAGACCAACCTGCAAAGAATGCCTCTTCCAGCAGCTGCTTGCTGGACTCCACACTGCCAGCTGCACCTCTGGGCCCAGTTCCCCATCCTCCTTTTAGCCCCCGTGCTGAGTAACTGCAGCAAGGTGACAGGGAGAAACAGCAGATGACTTCATACAGATCCAAACTGTGCCCTTGCCACTGGCCCAGTAATGCTGGACAGTGGGTTTCTTGTTATTGCTCTGTAGAGATAGCAGAAAGCAAAGAGCCACAACTGGTCAGCACATGCTCCAAGCACAGGGATATAGTGGTGTCTGTCGCTCATCTTGGCACCTCCAGCAAGCCCTGTCAGAGGGCCCCTCCCAGGGTCCTTATTGCCTTGGCACTGCAGAAGCAGCTGCTCTGGGGCTACCCTCTCCGAGACCTCTCCATGCAAGTTTCCTTCAGATAGCAGGTAAATCTTCCCTTCCTCCTCTCCCTCCACCCCCTTGTTAGTGTTCCTGGATTTAGTGAAGGCTGAAGATGGTTACTGATAGCAGAGGAACTTGTGGTTTGCAGGAGAGTTGTGAAAGCTTTAAACCCCAGGGGCTGATTGTTCCTCTTGCACTGGAAGGACCTGTACGTGGCAGAGATCCTGGGCTAATCTATGGGCCCATATCCGAAACCAGCTCATCAGCACTTCACATATTAGCTGATGCAATCAGATCAAAGTGCTGCAGCTTCATCAGATAATTCCCAATTAAAATAAGAAATGTTGCTGCTTGGCTGAATGAGCTAAACTTATTGGCCCAGCTGAAGTAGCTTAATTAAAGTTCCTGGAAGGAAGCTGTGCTCATCTTCCCCATGATTAGATATATGGTTCATAGCTTATTATTTTTTCTTCCAATTCCAGATACAGGAGAAGATGAGGAAGAAGTTGATGTAGGAAGCTTCATAAACCTTGTAAACTGTGATTAAAACACACCTGAGTTGACAGAAGACCAGGAGAAAGATTCAGTAGGGACGTTCTCCCTCCTCCTCCTGCCCAGTGGTAGCTGTCACTTCTCTGCCTATAAACATAGTACTTGACAAAATTTGTCACCAATTTTCAGCAGCTGAGCACAAATATTTTCAAAATAGTATCACCAGATTATGGTCCATCTTGCTCTGCAGTACAGCAACACTGCTTGAAAGCCTGCCCGTGACTCCCTAGAGATGAGTGCATCTGTGATGCTCCTGAGAAGATCACTTGTGCAGTAGAGATCACCTATCTGTTCCCAGAATAAATGATAATAATGTGTAAACAGATCAAGTCTACTCAGACTCGGTTCCAGCTCCATTTCAGTCTCTCTGATTTATCAGACAATGAATCTCAGAGCCTGCATGTTGCTCGTGGAGACATCTAGTGAGTAGGCAGCGTAGTGCAAACTCACATAGCCACCTAAGAGGTCTTCTGAGAATCTTGCCTCCCACACCATATATGAAGAGACCATCCAATTTCTGGTCTCTAATGCACACCTCTGTCAGCTTTGTTAAAATACTATCTCTCATTTGCTGTGAAGACAACACTTTACCATTTACTGTGTGAGCAATTGCTATCCAAAAGGAAAGCAACCACATCACACTTCATTCCAGTGACAAATCAGCCCTATTTATTTTTTGTGATACTTAACAGCCTCCCATACAAATGCCATATACAGGAAGTTAACACGTATTAGGATACTGTATTTTGTAAAGAAGTACTGGGTTTAGAAGCCAGGCTGGACCATGAAGTTCTCCCAAGGATCTTCCCCAGCTGCCCCCATGCAAAACCCAACAAGTCAGGGCTCTCTAGCCTTTGCTTGCAGAGTTCCTCCTGCCCTGAGCCAGACATGTGCTCCCAGGCCAGAAAGCTGAGCAATGTGTTCATGCCAAGAGCCCCAGCAAGGAGATGAAGCCCTTAAACGATGGGTATTAAGTATACCTTAAGGGATAGCAAAGCAAGTTGCCACTGGGTATGCTTCTAATTCTTGTCCAATATAGTGTATTTTTTCCTGACTAGATATGTTCTGTATTTCTACTGGCAATTTAGAAAGGAAAGGAAGGAAGCCTCATCCAGACCATGACTTCAGTCCTCCAAATTATATATATTTTTAATTTCACACTTCAGAACCCAGCACTCAGCTGGCATTAATGGGTTTAATTCTTCTGGCTGCCACCCTACCATATCCCTAGTAAAGCAGGCATGGTTGGAAAGCAGTGCAAGGCCTTACCTAGACAGACATGCTCAGGAAAAAGAATCTAAACTAAGTCACTGCTTGACTTTAAGTGGATTAGTTAAACTGCATTCAATCCCTCAGTGCAACTTCTTATTCAGAAGCAAAATGACCTAAAGTTGATTTACCTTTAGTCATTTCCAAACTTAAATAATATTAAGGCTGCTTTAAATCAGGGGAGGACTGACCTCATGGAAGTTAAACGTAGTTTAAGCAATCCACTTACCTGGACCCAAAAAAAAAATAAAATCTAAGAAAATATTCAAAAGCTACTGGCATTAAACTACTAATTGATGAGTCTGGTTTGTTAATTAATGCTACCTCTTAACTGCAAACTTTTTTGTGATCCTGACTGCTTTAGCACAAAACATGAGCCCAGGAAAAAAAAAAAAATGGAGAGAAAATTAAACTTCTGGCCAGCATCAGATTATTTTTTTTAAATTAAACTAAAAATAAATGGTAGGCTCATCTCTGTTTCCCATGCTCAGGAACTTAATTAGAAGAGTAATTCTCCATCAGCTGATGTGGATACACCAAGTACCACCAGCTAAACATCTACTCCAAGAGAACAGAAACAGAGACTGAGAGAGAAATAGCCATCCAGGAGCTGAACCATTAATAAAAAATGGAATATTCTTGGTTGAGAGATACCCTGGTCTACTGTGAGGTTCACATTATGTCAGTCCCATTAGATCTGCATCTACTATAAAATGAAAATTTCTCAGGATAGAAGGAAAACCTGGCCTCTGTCCCATGGACACCCCTGTCTCCACCTCTTTACTGGAAGGCCAGCAGCAATAGCAAACCCCTCACGTACCAAGTCTCATTAAATCCTTCCTCAGACAAATACCATAGCTCGTCCCTAAGTTTTGGCACGTACAGGAACCATCTTCCCAGCCCATAAGTGTTGCTGTCTTCCCCCTCAGTATTATGATAGTGATGTCACTAATATTCTGTATTTCCATAGGACTCTGTGGTGTGATGCTGTTATGGTACAGAACTGGGCCACCTAGGCTGTGTTCCCACAGAAGTCATTTTGACATGACAAATCCATCTTACACCTTCAAAGCTATCAGACAGGCAGTCAGGTACCCACTCTGCTCCTGTAACACGTTTTGTGGTGTTCTTCTGTAACGTTTTGGGTAATTACAGGTTATGTGGTTAATTAGGGAAGAAAATGAGCCCTTGGTTTCCGCTGCTAGCAAAGATGTAGAGTTACAAAGGCAACAGTATTTCAAGTAAATAACTAACCCTTGAAGGAAGACTCTCTAATGCTCAAGGTATTGTTTTTGTGAGTTAATTATCCAGCATGCCACCCTTTCATTATCTGGTAATTCAGCGGTTTCATTAAATCCTTAGGCGAGGGCTCTCTTCCCCTCCCTTGTAGTCACCAGCTTGGTGGGGATGGTTGTTGCTCACGAGCAGAGCCTCAGAGCCACACTGTCTGGCAGAGACAGTGCCTCTTCTTCCCTTGACATCCAGGGATTCTTCTTGGGGCAGGAGAAAAAAAAGTATCACTCAGACCCAACAGCAGGATGGACCAATAGGACCAGCCTTCCTTGGTCACTTTGCTACAGCCTTCCCCAGCAAAGTACAGAGGTTTGTGATGGCTGAGGAACAAAGCATCCTTCCTCTGAAGCCTATGTGAAGCACAGGCTGGGTGGCAAGTGGACACAGAGGCAGACTCTGGTAGAAATTAACCTGATTCACTGGAGTGCCTTATTCCACATTGAACATGCACACTACTTGTGTTTAAACCCTCACTGAAACAGCCTGGGCTGTTCTGGCTGAGGATATGGATGCTCACACTTAGGCACCTGCTCCTGAGCTCTGCTGACCCAATAGTGCAGGGACAGCTAGCGTTGCCCATCCAGCCACCTTCTTTCCCATTGCTGGGAAATCATCACCCTCCCCATCAGCAGTCTTCAGTGCACAGCAGATGGACATGTGGGGAGCAGAGGGAAAGCAGGAGGCTGAGATGATCTGCATAAAGACACAGCAAAGCCACCTTGGTCTCAGGTCTTTCTAATGACTTGGACACAGAGGAGTTATTATTTGTTACTTTCAAACATCATAGAGAGGAAAAGGTATCTCCCCCACTCCACATAACCCACCTCTCCTGGGATGCAATTTTAAAAGTAAAGATGAAGCCATACAAAGAATTTCATTCAGCTAATCATCTAGTATACTGTGCCCAGTACTACAGTCATGTTATTTAAATAGCAATTCCTATTGTTTGCTTTGAATAAAAAGCCCACGTATATTCTTCTAGCATCCCTATTTATTTTCTTTCACAAAAACCTTAATAATGCAAAATCAACAGTACTCCACCACTCTAGAAATAATTGCTCTGTAATTTAGTCTTATACTCTTTTTTCCCCAGTGAACTTTTAATCAGACTTTTAGAAGACTCACATGCAAATATTTTTTACTCACTATTTTTTTCAGCTAGCCAATGGTATAAACCTCACTGTGTTATTATTCAGCTTACCAGGATATCTAGAGGATTGCGGCTGCAATAATATCAACTGGATCAGAAAAATAGACAAATCTCTGCACCTCAGACAGGAACATCCTTCATGCTTTAATTGTACATGCCAAGCTGAGATTCTTCTCTTAGAAAGAGAAGAAAAGGGGGAAAAAAATGAGTTATTTACTTTGGAGTTGCTCACTTCCACCCAGCAAACTCTTTTCAGAATTCCAAAGTGCCTACACATAGTATTTTAGAAAGCACACAAAATATGATGGGCCAGAAGGGCAGGATGCCATCCAGAGACACCTGGACAAAATCGAAGAGTGGGCCCATGACAATCAAATGAAGTTTAATAAGTCAAAATGTAAGGTTCTGCATCTGGATAGAAGTAATCCTAGATATGAGTACAGACTGGGTGAGGAACTCATTGAAAGCAGCCATGCAGAGAAGGACTTGGGGGTCATGACTGATGAAAAGCTGGATATGAGCCAGCAGTGTATACTTGCAGCCCAGAAAGCCAACTGCATCCTGGGCTGCATCAGGAGAGGTATGACCAGCAGGTCCAGGGAGGTGATTCTGCCTCTCTACTCTGCCCTCGAGAGGCCCCACCTGGAGTACTGCATCCAGTTCTGGGGTCCTCAGCATAAAAAAGATGTGGACCTGTTGGAACGAGTCCAGGGGAGGGCCACAAAGATGATTAAAGAATAGAGAACCTCCCCTATGAAGACAGGCTGAGAGAGTTGGGGTTATTCAGCGTGGAAAAGAGAAGGCTTCGAGGGGATCTTATAGCAGCTTTCCAGTACCTAAATGGGGATTATAAGATAGAAGGGGAGAAACTTTATAACTGGTCAGATTGTAAAAGGACAAGGGGGAATGGTTATAAGCTGAAGGAGGGAAATTTAGATTCAAGATTAAAAGGAAGTTCTTTACCTGGAGAGTGGTTAGGCACTGGAACAGGTTGCCCAGAGAGGTTGTGGATGCCCCATCCCTGACAGTGTTCAAGGCCAGGCTGGATGTTTCCCTGGGCAACCTGGTCTAGTGATTGGCATCCCTGCCCATGGCAGGGCGTTGGAACTAGATGATCTAAAACCCTACTGAAAGGACAACAGACAATGGGTTTAAATTAGAGAAGTGTGGATTTAGACTTCATATTAGGAAAAATTTTCTCCCCACGAGGGTGGTGGAATACTGGAACAGGTTGCCCAGAGCAACTTTGTTGAGGCCCCATCCCTGGAGGCTTTCAAGGTGAGGCTTGCCAGGGCTCTGGGCAACCTGATCTAGATGGGGATGTCCCTGCCCACTGCAGGGGGGTTGGACTAGATGACCTCCAGAGGACCCTTCCAACCCAAATGATTCTATGATTCTATGATGTTTAAGGTCCCTTCCAACCTGGCCATTCTATGATTCTATGAATCAGCTTCTGCAGATTCAGATGTCTCAGGATCCAGGGAAATGCTAGCCAGAACCACCACAAGAGCTCAGCACTTGGATACCCTCCCACACTGGCCAGGGGAAGAGGGGGCTGTGGCCCCATGACTGACAGACTCATCTGATGGTGATTGCATTCAAGCACATGACCACATTTCAGTCAGATCAGCAGGTACACAACAGAGGGGGTCTCCAAAAAGCTGTATAAAACCATCAGTTCAATCAGAACTCCAAATTAAAGTAAAACTGAGCCAGACTGCAGACCAGCATACCTAGTTCTCATTCTGGCACACTCCTCATGACTACAGAGGGATACTGCCCAGTGCAGGAGCAGTCATGTTCTCAGCTCTGGTGGTGGGGCAGGCAGGAGCACCTTGCCCTTCTGTAGCAATACTAACAGTGGGGCAGGATGAAAACATGCTGGTTCACTTTCCTTTAATGTGCATTGGGGCAGTGCATTCAAGGGGTGAGGAGTGGGCTGAAGACGATTTAGGGGGCATTTCCCAGTGTGGTTTTGCATGTTCTGTGTGTTCCTGGGTCTGAATATACTGTAAGGTGGTGCCAAAAACCTGCTTGCATAACCTCTTGTATATGATTCCATCACCACTCCATGCTATCCCTCTGTGCTTCTCTACGGGATATTGTCACACCAGCTCCTCACATATACACAGCCATGCAAACATCCCTCTCCAATAATGGCTGCTTAGGAGAGGAATAAATGAACATTTGTTTATAAACAGCATTAATCCCCTACATTTTGACCTGCGGGCAGGTTTTGTAAGTAAGCAGAGCAAGATAAAATCATTACTCAAATGGGAAAACTTGTGGAAAGATAGGTGTTTCTAGGTGAAAAAAGTACTTTTTGGTAAAAGGAAGTGTCTTAGTTAAATGAAAATTCAGATAGTTCTATGCTTTTAACCAAAATTGTACCTTCTACATATTTGTGTATTCTTCGTTTCCATTCTACAACTGGTTTTCCAGTATTTCTAATTTTTTTTTCTGAAGTAGTTCCCAAAAATGATCCTTTGGAATAATCAGGGCAAATGAAAGAACTCCATCCAGTGTCAATGCCATCGCTCTCTCAAAAGCTACTAATTCTTCAACCACTGAAGAGCAGCAGCACCAAGTGGTGATTTTGGCTGTGGTGTCTGTAATGGCCTCTCAAAAAAAGCCATTGAAATCTTGCTGGGCAGTGTAAGTGTGAAGAAACTTCTCTGGATGTCACTTAGGTAGGATCATAAAACAAAATAAAAAAACAAACCCAACAAAAACAAAATTCCAAAACCCCCAGCCTGATTAGCCAACATGGGGGAGGGTGGAAAGAGAAATTTAAAAAAAGAAAAATAAAACAGCTGTGCTAGAATCTGTGCTGGAAACAGTTAATACAATCAGTGTCAAAATACCCATCCAGGATGCAAATGGTTGAGATTCTGGCCCTGCAGTTTTAGGCTAAAATCTCAAGTTTCCAGTGAGCCAGAGGTTTCTTGGACCTGCTTCGTGACACTGCTGTTCCTGTGCATTTCACTGCCAGGAGATATAGCCCTGGAGCTGAGGACTACACTGTTCCCAGAGTCCAGATCCCAGGGAACACACATATGGTCACCTTGGAAATTTTCTGTTTGGCTTCAATTTGTGGAAGCTGATGTGCATCAAATGGATGTCCCAGGCTCAATAAACAAAATGCCTTTCCCCCCCCCCCAAAAAAAGATTTTCTCACTTTCTGAAAGCTTCCAGCTAACAGCTTATGTCTCACAGCACCCAGCAGTTTTAAATAGAAATGATTTTCTTGATTTACATCCACAGGGGAAAATCTGGTTGCAACCATGGTTAGCAAATGCTTGAAAGCTGAGCTTTGCCTGGAGTGAAGGAGCACACTGAGAGCTGGACAGTGCACCTTCCCGAACCACGCACGGTAGGGGAGACCCTACAGAAATGAGTGGAGCTGTTCTTAAGAAACCAGCAAAGGGAACATCTTAGTCCATTAGAGATTTTTCAGTTAAATATGAAATAAATTTCTTCCATCATGTTTCCATTCATTCTCATTATTTTAGTTAGCACTCTGTGCTTGCTGCACATTAGCAGGATGGAGCTGTAGGACTCAGCCCAGACCAGCACAGACTGGGCAGTCCCAGGAACGGGGCCATATTCTGGCTCTCTCATGGACAAGCTTAGGTCACAAGTTCATGTTAGAGCAGTGACACTGCAAGCAGAGCACCATGCCATTGCACAGCCCATCTGGCAGAGGTGCAAGTCCATTGCACAGCACACAAGGCAGAGCGGAAACCTAACATGACAGTTTCCTACAGAAAGGTCTATGGCCATCAGAAGACACAGCAGCAGAGAAGCTGCAGCAGCCAGACTGATAAGAGCCCAGAAATAAACTGCCCCTTCCCCTCAACTGTTCTCTGTAGTAGCAGCACTTTTTCTGAGAGGACAACTCCAGAAAAACACATCATGTATGATAGTGTGAAACAAAAGAGCAGGAAGGGGGTTGTGTGCTTGCATGGGGGAGAGAGGAAAAAGTTTTGTGGGTTTTTTTGTTGTTGTTAAACTAAGTTAGTATCCAGTCTTAATTTGGCTCTCAATATTTGTTTTTGCAGTATCAAAAGCATCCTCTGAATTGCAGCTTCCATGACTTAGTTGTCTCTTTACGCATGAGAAGCTGCATGTTACATTCCTCCTGCCTGACTCTTGCTTGTGGAGCATCTCCTGGCCCTCACTATACCCTCCCCTTCCTCATCTCCCTCTTTCTGCGCAGGGCTGTTGATCTCTTCACACAAACCCAACTCGTGTTGTTTCCATTACTCAGCACTTCATCTTGATTATTGAGGGGACCACCAGAGCACAATTTTGGCAGGTCCCTTGCTGTCAGCACTGAGGAAGATCAGAGTCTCTCCTGAAGTCACCAAAGGGCCTTGGGCTGGTGCAGGAGTCACATCACTCCTCCAGTGTCCTCTCTGCAGCCAGCACTCCATATTCCCTGTAGGGATGAGGTCTCCATTCCTGCAGCCCATCCTTTTTGGCTGCTGTTCCTGCAGAGCTAAGCCTTCAGTTGCTGCTATGTGAGCCAATGGCAATGAGAACAGGCAGCAGCATCCATCCCTGCCATGGCCAGTGCCCTGCAGAGATCACATGGCTGCTGTTCCAGTAAGGAGTAAACAGCCCAGGGGAGAACACAGTGGTTGCTGGTCACACCACTATACCTGGGGAGAGGAGCAGCAGCATTTCCATGCTTTGGGGTTAAAGTAATCTACTGAAGCATGATGAAAACCCAAAAATTGCCAGACATTACCAGGCCCATCTAGAACAAAGTCCTGGGTTTGATGAGGACAGCACCAGGTGTTCCAGGAAAAGATTAAAAGCCCTACAGAGATGCAAGCAAGGGATATCCTCCCTGTGCCCAAGGTGTTACACAGAGTAGGGAGGTTTACATCCCTTCCTCCATCTGTTCTTGCATATGATCATGCTTTGTCTATGGAGAGAGGATTCAGAGGACACTGTTGAACAATGCACACATCTGGGAAAAATCAAAACCCACTTGGGAACTATTCTTTTGCACAGTAAAAGAGGCAAATTCCAATGAATGGGTTTTGCCTGCAGGCAGCACATTAATACACAGACAAATGATAAAAACAGAGTCCATTTTGTGTGGACCAGTGCACTTAGCCCTCCTTCCAACAGCACCTGGGAAATTCCTGGGATTGCCATTACCTTGTGCAGCTATGAACACCAAGGGATGTGTATTTGTATGCACATGCAGCAGAGTATGTGTGTACCCACATAGGTGTGTTTAAGATTCAAGGTTTTGAACTGTTATTCCCTATAATTAAATTCTGCTTGTTGTTAATCTAGGAGCAAATTTAGTTTTCAAGAAGTGCAAATCACTGCAAGAAATAAAGATAAGTGACCCTTCCAGTCTTTTAGGGAAAACCAATTGCTAAAACCAGGCACTTAAGTCTCAGCCATTAGGGTGGAGCTCTATATCAATAAAAGACACTGGGAGATAAGGTGAGAGCATCCTCCAGGAAGGTCAGCCTCGATTATTGGGAGACTAAGGAGGACAGAAACATATTGGTTTATTCTTTCCCAAGTGGAAAGGTGCAGAACAGCTGCATGAACAAAAATTGCGGGGTTTTTTGGTTTAGTTTGTTTGGGTTTTGTTTGGTGTTTGTTTTTTTATTTGCTTGGGGGTTTTGTGTTCAGGTTTTTTTGTCTCTTTTTTAAATTTTATTTAATTTTTTTTTAATTTTGAAATTAAGCAGAGCCCTGGTCTGGGCCAGTATGGCATATGGCAAAAGGAGCAAAAGCTTCTTAAAGGCAAATGTCAGAGAGTCCCTCCCAGTTAAATTTTATCCTAATCTTTCAAAGTTAGAGACTATTTTAAACCCTGCTTCATGAGTTCTAGTGTCTAGCCAAAAGTGGTTTTGTCATTAATTACAGTGACTTTGTCACTGCTATTCATAGGATGCCCACTCCCTTTTTTAGATCTTGCCAAGACTTCTGTCTGGAGGAGCATCTCCATTCAGTACAACTCTGCCATCCAAAAGGCCAAAAGAATATTTACCTAAGCACTACGATGACAACCATGTCCTTTTCCTGTGCCAACACCCTGGACCACAGGATGGGATGGGGAGTTTAACACACGCATGGCCATGAGTGTTTCCCTGCACCCATCCATGCCGAATGCCTCTCTCCTGTCCCTGAGGAGGGTTCTGACCTCTCTGAAGAGCTTTCCTGAGTAGTGGCTCACTCCTGCAGATCACACAGGGCATGGCTCTGTCCCTGCCCTCCTCCCGTATCAGCAGCTGCTGTGTGAAGCCTCGCGATGAAGCCCACACAAACACATCATGCAGGAGCTACCCCTGCAGAGTTAGTTACAGATCCAAGCAGCCCGAGAGGCACCATTGCTTCTGCAGAATCTACTCCCAGCTGCTATAGCACCCGACTAGAGAATTCTGAGAGAATTTGGGGCTAAAATACAGTCATATTTTCGTAATATTCTGGCTTTCACAGAGACACTGTGCAATATTATTGATTTTTTCTGCTAATAAACACAACTTCCCCCTCTCCTTAATTCCAGATAAACTGCATCTTGTCTACTCACATTCTCTAGCCTTCTAGGGAGCTAAAATGGAGCTGTGCGTTGTGTTTCTTGAGTCCTCCAGCAGAGCTGTGAATGCTTCCTTTTCAGATAAACAAAGAGCTTTTGCTTATCTTTGATGGACAACGAGTTATCACGTGCTACAATGTTAGCCAGTTGTACCACCTCTGTAGTGAAGGAGAAACTATGTGGCTGCACATCTTGGAAATGAAGGTGTATCCTGCATCTACTGTTCACTGGTTCATCATAGATTTGATTGCATAATGTTAACAAACAAACGTCAGCCAAAATACCCCAAATCCACACAGCTTTTCCACACAATGTTTAACAACACACCCACAGCAAAGTGGACTTAACAGAGCATCACCACACAGATCCACATACCTCATCTACATTTTGAACCAAATTGCTAGATCTATACTGGGATATCAGCTCTTAAAATGACACAGTTTTAGAGATGTCTCTATTTTAAAGTGAAACTGCTAAGTCAATACAGCTCAGTAATTGCATTACAGGCTCAGAGTAGATATTGCCAACAGCAGCCATAGCAGGTCACCTGAAGCAAGACACACCTTGGTTACTCTGAAAAGCCCTTTGACAGCCACACCTAACAATGAATCAACCAACTGACCCATTCAGCAAACAGAGGTTTCACTAAGGTCACTGAAAGGCAGCTCAGCACAGCATCTGAGGTGGAAGCATTGCATCTCCACTGGGCAGGAATTTCTCTTCCAGATTGGTATTTCAGTCGCTTCCAGAAGTCCCCAGCAGGAAAAGTTCTGCTGGCCTCGCGTAACACCAAGGAATGGAAAAAGCAAACTACCTGTCGTGTGGGATTTTGCCCACTTGTGGTAGGGGCTGCTTGGCATTGTAGAGCCACAGTCCACATAATGACTCACCAGATTGTGCTTTCTAATGAGCAGGATGCTTTATTTTTGGCTGCTTGTGTGTTATTGCTCTGAGCTCTCAAAAGCCAAGGGGTAGAAAAGGAAGACTACATGGAAGTGGTTTCAGGCCAGTTTGTTATGGGGTAAGGGAGGCAAGTGGTAATCATTAAGCAATTAAAGGAATTAATTCCCAGTGAACACTGCCTATGCTGATTATGCAGCACCACTTCTTATAGAATACAGCCACTAACTGAATTTCCTACTATCTCCCACAAGCCAATTAAAGAAAAAACAACAAAACCCACCATCTGTGAAACAAATGATGACAACATTAATAAAATGGTGTAAGCATAAATAAAAACCCAAACCCAAGTGCTTGCTCTGCAGAACAGCACTGCCGTGCAAGGACTCTGGAGGAGTGTGAGGCTGGCCCAAGCCCTGCTCCCTCACCACACATGCTGAGCTCTGTTTCTGAGCCACCTAGTCTGCATGCTTGGTGCCAGCAGCGGTGACAGCCACCTCCAACATTTTGTCACCTCTGCCCTGCTGGAAGTTGTGAACTCATTAGACCTGCCAGGAGAACTGCTTGTGTGACCAGCGCCTAGCCTGCTGCACTTCCTGGGGAAAGGGCTTTGAACTACAAAGGTCCACCAGCCTCCTCCAGGTACAACACCCTCACAGGGACAAGGTAGGGTAGGACATGCAGGCTTAGGGCTGAGGAGCCTGGAGAACAGGTTTCCATTCCTAGCTCTGCCATTTCCTCACTCTGACCTGCACCATAGCTCCCTCCACACTTGTTACGCTTTCCTCTCCCAAAACCGCTTGAGGCCAGGGCTGTTCTCTCTCAATGTGTTTGAGCTTGATGATGGCTCCACAGCACTGCTGTCATGCAACAATTAATGATCCCAGTTGCAACATACAATACTTGCTTCATCACTGCCTGCACATCACAGGCAGAGGAGAAATAGCAAAACTTTTAAAATGAGCAAATAATTTATCAATTAGAGGATGGAGCAGTCACCCAGCAGCACAAAGAGAAAATGTTTACTCACTGTTGATAAGAAAACCATGATGTGAGGTGCTTGGGGTGATGTAGCTGTGTCCCAACAAGCCCAGTGCTGACACCACACATCATAAGCATGCTTTCCTGCCCTAGGTCCTTCTACTTTTGTAGGGACAGGAGGGTGAAAATCAACCAGATGGAGCTGGAGCTGGAGTTGGAGTATTTTGCAGTAATGAATAATGCTACGGTAAAATCGGGACTTAGTAAAACTCAGTGGTGTGTTTTGTTTTTCTTTCAAGAGAATAAGTGGAATTTTTTTGTTTGTCACTTGAATGTGTAGCTAGTCAGATTTTCAAGTGTTATTCTCTTCATTAGAAGGGGTAGAAATGACTGCAAAATAGCAAAATACCCTGACAAAAGAGTATTTAAATCCTCGTGACTACAGGAACTTGGGCTTTAAAGCTCCATGTATCTCATGAGATAGAAATGCAAGACTTAGCAAGTATATGAATATTTTGATAGAAAAAACTCCACATGTTCTAAATTATATGCATAAACACACACATATACACACACAAATTAAAAATGCACATCCTCTTTTCTTGCCTCACGCCAATTGTCCATGGCCAGTTTCTTCTCCAATTCTCTCTAAGGGTGGAGATCTGGCGGCATCCTTTCTGCAGATGCTACCATGTTGTTTAGCCTCAACTAAAGGATATTTTTCAGAAGAGCCTCTCATGCAAACTGAACCTGCCATCCCTTCATCCCTTTACGTCTCATCTCAGAACCACAGGCACTGACGCCGGCAGAAATGGGCTCCACTGTTTTTGATGGCTATAGGCAGTGCTGTGCCAAGCCATACTCTCACACCACTGAGGTCCACAAGACATGACCTACCAGGGGAGGCTGAAGGAGCTGGAATTGCTTCGACCAGCCCAAAGAAGACTAGAGTGCAGAAGCAGTAGAGGGGGCAAAGAAGAGAGGTTGCACCAGCAAGCTTTAAAGACATAGAAGGCTGTCCCAGAGAAGTGAATAATTATTTTCCATAGCTGTGGTGAACAGGGCAAGTAGTAATGGACATTAATCATAGCAAAGGAGGTGAAGCCTAGACATTAGG
Source organism: Bucco capensis (assembly GCA_013396975.1). Taxonomy (NCBI): domain Eukaryota; kingdom Metazoa; phylum Chordata; class Aves; order Piciformes; family Bucconidae; genus Bucco; species Bucco capensis. The sequence continues at coordinate 57,856 of VWZO01011444.1, read as the reverse complement.
AGAAGCTTTGCAACAGGAAAGCTAACAGAGCACTAAAATGAGATTATCTTGGGAGGACATTGAGCCCCAGGCAAGGGGATCTGTGGGAAGGTATTGGGATGGAAGTAAGTAGAGCTGGTGATACCTCTCTGGTCCTGCCTAGACCCGTTCCTCCAGGAAACTAACATGTTGCTGGCAGAGCTTTCACCAGCTGCAGTCAGAGAGGTCTTTTTCAGAGTGTCATGCCAAATAGCAGGACTAGCAGCCAAGTGCCATGCCATCTCTTCATCTGACCATAGGCACCTGTTCCCATCTCCCACAGGCTCAATCCTCCTTTGGTCACAGCCACTGAGCACAGATGAGACAGCAAAGTCCTGGGATGGGAGCCCTGAGTAGTGGCTGCTTATGTCAGTGGCATTCAACAGAGGGGAAAGGAAAAGGAGAAAAGAGAAAGAAGTTTCAGACAATCTTTCAAAAGGCATTAAGCGAGGCCCCACAACTCCTGGCTATAGCTCAAAAGGTTGGGGAGATGAAGCTGAGGAGACTCTGGCTTGCACTACTGTAGTGGGGTGCTTGGACAGGCCATGTGGAAGGATGGAGGAGCTTGATGCTGGACCACAGGATGGGATCTTTCAAGCAAAGGTCAGCAAAAGCCCTGACAACACTTTGGGCCTGCTTTTGGCAGCAAATGGTGAGATCAGGAAGTTGGCAGGACCACAAAACATCCTTCTGCTGAGGGATGGAAGGGCTGGTGGGGTGACAGGGACAGCTGCTGTAGGGGAGAAATGCCACATCATTCATGGCATTATGACAGTCATCTATGGCCATGGGAGGAACTGAGGGATCTTGCCAGCTCCTTGGACAACTGAAGGTCCTGATGGGGCTAGTGTGATAAGAGAGCAGGGTCAGGGAGAAGAGCAGAATGAATGTGAAGGGCTGAAAGCAAGCGCAGCATTCAAGGGCCCCTAGCTGAGACTTGGCAGACAAAACCTAGCAGAAAGCAGCAGACCCCAGGGCAGGGGAAGACTGGAGCCTCTGCTGTACTGGGGCTGGCACAGCTGGGGGTGCAGAGCTGCCCCATTGCCACCACCCTGTGTCTCAGGGCATCCAGCTTACATCCATCTTCTCCCAGGGCTCCTCACTGGAACTGGGAGGGAAGGGCTGGTACAGCACACAGGAGATGAGCAAAGGGCATCACATCGGCTGACATGGGCCTTGTTCAGGTCATCACCTTAGTGGGAGAAACTGCCTGTTCCAACAAGGACTTCTTACAGAACAACATAAGCTACCAAAGGATCAGGCTGCATGTGGAGAGATGCTGTTTGATCTCTTCCCAGATCTCTCTTCCTTCTCTCTACTGTCACATACTTCAATGTGAATGGAATAAACAGCATATAGAATGCCCCATGAGGAGCCCAAGAACATGACCTGGGAAGGGAAGGGTAGCTACTCCAGCTCCTGCAACCTCAGGGTGGAGGGTTGCTCCCCACCTGGGTGCATCTGCATGGTGCTCCGAAGTGGTGTTTCCTCAGCTTTTGTGCTCTTGGAAGGAGAGCCCGATGCTGTCTGTGCTCCTCCTGAGACACTGGCTCATAGCTGGTGTTAGCACCCTTGAAAAGAAATAAACCTCCTGAATTTTAACTATTTAATTGTCTCATTACCAAGATGGCTAGATTTTTCTTAATTTTTGTTTTTTCCGCCCCAAAAAAGTTATTTTTTCAAGGTACAAAAGCAGATATTTCCTCCTAATCCTAGGAGAGGTCAGAAAGGCATTGAAATATCATAAGCAGCACAGTAAGAGTTAGAAACATTTCAAGAGCCTTAATGATTTATCCCTGATGACAGGTGTGGGTTGGGGTAAGAAAAAGGTGCTGGAATCTGGGTCGCTCCTTTGTCTTGAGCAGAGAGGATAGAGAAGAGGCATTGCAATTACCATATTTGGGTCTGCCTAAAAACATGCTGCTATATTTTCTGAAATAAATTATGAATGCCACAGAAATCTAAACATGTCTTTTTATAGTTAGTCATCTGGGCAGAAAGCCAATGAATGCAGAGCTGCCAGCCCCAGCTATTCAGAAATAATGAATCAAGCCCCCAAAGTTCTTACGTTGACTTCAGAACTGGGAGACTTCACAGAACGGGGCTCTTTCTTCCCATTTCACAAACTTTGAAGGAAGAAAGGGATAGAGATGGGCGCTACAATTTCCAAATATCTCTGCAGTCCCACAAAGGAAATGACCTTGTTTAAAAGGCAAGTGAACATCATGCTCAATCTTACTGTTCAGGGACTTGGGGATTTCATGGCAAGACTGGCTGGTCAGGGGATGTAAATGGCAGAGCATGACTGTGCACTGCTTCACCCCTTCGGCATTGGTCATGGCTGGGCAGACGTGGTGCTGACCAGGTGTCCAGGCAGAGCTCTCCCCTTCCATCGAAAACAGGAAACATGGAAAGTCTTCTGTTGTGCTTTGAGCTGGTCTGAACTGCCAGACAGCAAAGCAGAGAGGTCAGTGAACTGGCATCATCACTTGCAGGCAGATAGTGATAATCTCCTTGATCTCCTCTCCAAGGAGAGGGTGGGCAGCAAAAAAATCAATGGAAATACAGACAGCAGGTTGCCATGTTTTGAGCCTGCCAGCTCTGCCCTCTCCTACCCATTGGCTAGTGTTGCTGCAGGGCAGGCATTGACCTGTTTGCAACAGAGGTTCAGCACAACTTCTTTCACGTAGGAGAGGCTCCAGAGTGGTAGTGGAACAGGCTCCAGCACAGAGAGCAGCCTGGCTGGAGTTTCTCTGGGCTCTGATGCCAACACTGTCCCAGCTTTCCCATTTAAGTCTTCAGAGCAGATTGCACAAGAGTGGCTTTTCTTGTAGGCAAACAGAAACTTTCCTCTCTGAGTGAACACAATTTGGAGAGATGTTGTTGCAGCAAGCAGGCAGTGCAGGGATGAGAGGGCAAACACCAGAAATGAGCAGAGTTGCAACAACAGGCATCATACCTCCCTAAGACCTGGGAGAACCTGGGGTCAGGCACTTGGAAGACCTAGTGCTACTTTTAGGCACCAACATCAGTCTCTGCCACCACATCCCACAGACCCCACTGGGAGTATAGCAGCTGGCAGAGCCCCAGCCACTGGGAAGCTCTGGAGGGGGGCAGTCTGAGGAAATCAGTGAGCTGCATCCACAGAATCCCAGCAGAGTGGGGGTAGGAAGGGACCTCTGGAAATCATCTAGTCCAATGCCTCTGTTAAAGCAGGTTCATCTAGAGCAGGCTGCTCACAACTGTGTCCAGGTGAGTTTGGAATCTCTCCAGAGAAGGGGACTCCACAACCTCACTGGGCAGTCTGTTCCAGTGCTCAGTCACCCTCTCAGGAAAGCTTTTCCTTATCTTCAGTATAAGATCCTTTTGCTTTTCCTTATATTCAGCAGAACATTATGTTCACCCATAGCATGATGTCTTCTACCTGGCCAGGACAGGCAGGTTAGCAAGGCTGCATCTCCTCACCCACTCTCCTCCCAGCAACACTCAGCATTTGGAGTTCAGCTGAATTGCAAAATGCCAGTTACTTCATTCTGCACAATTCTACAACATCTGCAAGCTGTTAGTTACAGAAAGGCAGCAGAGTTGCCTATAGTGGTTTTAATAATACTTTTGGCTCTTTTAATCATTTTGGTTTTGCTAATTCCTTGGTTTGGTTTTCCAAGACAATGCTAGCTGCATTAGAAAAGAAGGCAGAGGCTTTTAATAAGGCTTCACATTGTCTCATGGCAGAAAGCTGGGACCTGAGAGTGATTTGGGTCTGGAAGAAGGAAAAACAGCACCAAGCCACAGAGCAGCAGGTACAATCAGGATGCTGGCACACTGTAACCTGCAACCAGCCTGGACTAGGCTTTGCTGGCCTGGTTTTCTTGTGGGCAGCTGGCTTAGGTGATTTTCTGTCCCAGAAAATGGATCCCAGTAACAAGTCAAATGGCAGGATGCTATAACCAGACAAAATCCTCAATCCAGTCCTCTGTAATAGGGATGAATTCAGGCTACTGCTTGATCTCAGGGAGCTCAGGGGCAAAACAACCTCATTGTGATTAAGCCTTTCGCTTTAGATTAAAAATGCCCATTTATGATTTATCTTTTTGCCCTCAGTACAGCTGCTTCACCCGAGAGGCTGGCAATGACAAAGGTACAACGGCGGGACAACGAGGTTTGGAGAAGAAAACTAATATCTACAGTTACCTATAAATAAGAACATACAATTAACACTTTTATTACTACTGTGTTTTATAGCCATAATGAATGAAGCCAGACAAACAGGAGGAGCACACCTCCCAGGACAGAAGCAGAGCTGCGTGCTGGCCAGAGGACACTGTATGGAACCCCAGGATAACACCATGCCTGCAGACAGTCATACGTTAGCCCAGGTTGTGGAGTGGTCACCATCTGAGGAAGCACGCACTACCTGCAACAACTAACATGCTGCTAATGAGCATGATGAACTCCATGAATGAGTTAAGCCTGCACTAGCATGTGGCGAAAGCTGCCAAAGGCTGCTGGAGCCACCCAGCTCAGTGCCTGCAAGTCATGGAGCTCCTGCTTCACTCACACTGTGAGAAACGCTACAAGCCGCAGCAGTGCTTGTCTCAGAAGAGTGCTGGGAAAACAGCAGGTCTTAATCAAAACCAAGCTCCAGGCCTCTGGATCTCCACCAGCATGCTGTCGGTTCCCGAAGGCATGTGCTGCAGTGCTGGCATGCCTGCTGGCTCCTCCACACCAGATGCCCCTCCTCCCCTGGTTCTGCCAAGGCAGCTGTTCTCTGCTGCTGGAAAGCAGCACAGGCTCCTTCAGCATCTTCACCCAAACAAGCACAACAATTCTGATTGGTGTCTTCACTGCCAAGATGGAGCACCTCACCACAACACCAGGAGGATAGTTTTGGCAAGCCTGTGGCAGCTGGCTTTATAAGAAGGTAGGCTTATGGTTGGGATTTCAGGCTCTCCTTAAGCAAAGCACCTTCCTCCTGAGCACAGCATTTTCCTCCTCTACCCTGACCTATCCTACTGGCACTGCCTATTGCTGCTATGAAGTGCCTCAGCGTCTCCATCCACAGAGTGCCAGGAGGAAGTCAGTCACCTGACATCACTCCCTCTATGAACTCAGTACTTGTAAATTGGAGGTTTCTACCTGTACCTCGAATGAACAGGCTGCTTTATTCCTGTGAAACTCTGAGCATCTACATCTTACTTGATCAGACATCATCTATACAGCAACAATAACAGGAAACATCTTTGAATTCTGCTTTAAAAACCTAGTTACGGGTACTTCTAAAGCATGTGTTTCCCTTTGTAACATATTTGGTTTAAGTACTTTTAAACACAATCACAATTATTCTTTTTTAACTTACATGGTGCAAAGAGTAAGAAAACCTTCTGAACTCTCAGTGTCCATAATGAATACCAAAGCATGCAGCTCCATCCTTTTTCCCAGGACAGCAGGAAGGCTTTTGGGTTATATCCAGTGCTCAGTAAAAGGAAGTTTCCAGTGTTCATTAAAAGGAACTTTCACAGCCCAAGCTCAGTGTGGCTGAGCGAAGCACCTTGCTGCACTGAAATAAAGCAAATAATAGCCTACTATCAAATTAGAAAATAAATTTTTATTTTTCTACTCATTGCAATTCAGCCCTCAAAGGGTTACAAAACACAGGTGTAATCCAAAATCCTCCTACAAGTGACCTCTTGGGCAATTCACCACAGGGGTTTTCAGTAGAGACAAAAGGCTACAAAGCACTAGTTGAGCTCAGGAATATGCTGTACTAGATACTTCATATTCTTTGCCTTAAATTTCACAGTCTATTTTCACATCATTGGGGTGTACCTTTCCCAGAGGTCTCCCTGGAGCCTTGTCCTGTACAGAGGTGGCCAACTGATGCCATCAGACCTGGCTTGAGCATCTCTGAGCAACTCTTGATACCAGTAGGCTGGATCCCACAGGAAACAGGGCACCACAGATTAGTCATACCTTGTCCTCTGCCGTTATCCAGGGGAGCAGGGACACCAGTTTCAAACCACATACAGTGATGGACCCTGACTCACATTGCCTTCTTCCTGATGTAAAAACACAAGAGTTAGCCCATCAAGAAACAAAAGCAGAACTGTGGTGTACTGCCAACTTGCTTGTGGTATTTAAAATGCAGAAATATCCAATTTAAGAGCAGCATGAAGAAAAAAGACAGGTTGCCTGAATGCTACAGCACATGGCATATGTGCAAGAGAAGTTCTGCAAAGTGTTTCAGTGCAAAGATAAATTGAGACTTCTTGCTCTGCAAACGACTGCTGTTGCACATACAAGGCAGTTGCATGCAGAAATAGGTCTTTAATTCATATGCCCGTGCAGGCATTTCAGAACAAAACACAGCACGCAATGCAGTGCGTCCTAACCTGGAATGCCCAGGGCTCCTCTGCTGCTCATGTCAGCCACAGGCACATCAGCCTGAGCACAACCTCAGCCATCAGATACCACATGCTGTGTTTTTCCTGTGGATTTCAGGCAGCTGAAAATGGAAGGGCATTTTAGTTATATCTGAAGTTAGCTAGATGAAATTAGTAACATCTAATGAGCGCTCGATCCCTGCTGAGCACATGGGCCCACTCTGTCTTACCTGCCCGGATGGCAAACTCCCTATCGTGTGTCAGGCAGGCACCGTGCACCCTGCTCCTGGGTGCATCCTGCTCTGTGCTAAGAGAAGCTACTGCCTGCTGCAGCCAGTTAGCGACACAATTAGCCATGCTGGCACAGGACTTACAAAGTAAAACCCTCCCTGTGCCTTTTTTCCATTTAAAATACATCTGTCACTAAGGAAACAGCAAGTCTGTGGTTCAGCAGCACAGGACCAAGCCATGCACCATGGGGAGAGACCTCTGCTGTCTGGCCACAGATCAGAGCCTGGCTGTGGGGCATCCCTGCTGAGGTGGCCTCAGCAGGGGCACTGGGTGCTGACCCTGTTGTGGCTCTCTGGAGGACTTCTGGGGCTGGTGAACAACATGCACAGGAAGTTAAGGAGATGTCAACACACCTGCTTGCTCACCTTACTACAGTTTCCAACACTACACACAGGAAAATAAGAAGGAAAAAAAAAGATACTGTGAGACAAAAGTTTTACTACTCAAAAGTGTTAGATCAAATGAATACAGAAAAGGAAAAACTGACCTATGCTCACTCACAGTTTGGCCCCATAAATTATGCTTATAAATGTTCATAAATTTCTCTTTTTCTCATAATCTTCTCTACTCATGAAAAGCAGCCCTGAGAGGGCAGCACAATTAGACACCTTTTTTTTTTGGTTTGTTTTAATGATGGCAAAAACTGTTCAGCACCAAAGAAAAGAAAGCAATTCCTTTTAAGAAGTAGAAGTTTTATGACCCAAAATCTCCACTAGCTCCTGTCACAAACATGCCCTGAAAACCTCGTTGTGGTGTTATGGATGCACCGATTTGCCCTGCAGCTCCACAATCCCACTTCACTGTCCCATTTCCCAAGACTTAATGCACTTGTGTATAAATGAAAAACAAATTAGCTCAGGCTAATGCATTTTTCCATTGCCAGTAGGCATTGCTGGAAAAGTATATAGAGGAGATCAAAGTGATAGGGTCAGAAAGGAGAGTGTAAATGTTTATACCCTGCTAAAAGGAACAAACTGCATTCCTACTGCTTAGGAGCAGAGGGAGCAGGCCAAATAATAACCAGAGCTGGATGCTAACTCTGCTCCAAAGCAAGCTTTCCTCATAAGGTTATTTCCAATGCATTTAGCACAGTTGCCATATTTGTTTATGCCAGTCCCTTGTTTCATGTCTAATGAAGTCTCCAGGTCTTTCCCAGTCAGCTGTCTGACCTACAAGTTCACCCTGGGCTCATCCCTTTGCCCCAGGCAGAAGGAAGTGGAGGGGCAGGAACAGAGAAGGAACTAAAGCTGCTCAGAGAGTGTCTCAGCAGCACAGGGCTGTGCCTGCACAGCTAACTCCTTCCTCTGTCTATGCCACCTTCCCCACCTGATCCTCATGACAGGATGCTCAGGTGATTTCCTTAAGTGAGTCCAGTAACCCCGACACTTCAGCTAAGTAACAGAGACAAAAAGTCATCCTGTCCGAGTGTTTTGGATCCGGAGCAGCAGGCTTGGGAAAAGCACTGAGCAAAACTGTAGTGCTTACATGGGCCAAGAAAAATATAAATACATATATATTATTTATAATAAATTTTATGTATCTATATATAGGCTGAAACACACAGGGATACTCAGGAGGCAACCTCCAGATCTGTCCTGATAAACTAATGTTAGAGAAATGCTTGGCCTCCACACCACCTCTGACCCTTTTTCTGCGTAGCTGGTGGAGAGCAGCTGTAAGAAGGGCTGTTCCAGTACCACCACACACACCATCAACAGTTTGGAAGCTTTTGTACTTAAGTCTCTGTGAAGCCAGAAGTAGATGCATCAAGCGATGGGACTGCCTTGGATCATCAAAATCCACACTCTGCTGAAAGAGTTCTCCAACATGTAGCTATTGGAGTTATGGCATGTTGAACACTGATCTTTGAACAGAAGTCTGTCCTGCCTGCAGGCTCTCATGACTGGTCATCTGTCACCAGGAGTGGAGCATTTGCTGCCTTTCATCTGGCAGACCAGGCAGGGAGCACAGGCAGCATTTGCGGCAGATGCTGTTTGTGGACGTTGAGCTGATGCCATCCTTCATCCCATTGTGACAGGCCCTTTGGGAGCTGGAGCCTCCTTGTCTGCTCCCCCTTCCCCTCTCGGCAGGCATTGCTGCTCAAGGTTACTGCTGCTGTCTTAAACAAGCTGAAGCTCTGCTCTTCCCCTTCCAGCAGCTCTCTGCTGGGTCTGGACAGTGTCCCAGCCACCACAGGCACAGGTAGATGCCAGGTGGGCTTTCAGGTGTGGGCAGTGCCCATCACCACCACCGCTCGGGTATTTGCAGAGTATTGACAGTGCAAGCCCTGCATGACCAACTCCATCATGACCAACTCCCCTGGGCAGGAGCTCCTCCTGCTCCCATCAGTGAGGTAGACTTGGTGGAGGAGGAATGGTGCACAGCCAGCAGCAGCCTTGAGCCTGAAAGCCATTAACCCACTTTTTCACAGGCAGCCACTAGACCTTTGGGCTGTGCCCATCAGTAGAAGGGGAGCTGGCACACCACAGCCACCTGCTGATTTTCCTCCTCCTTATGTAGAGAGATGATTTCTACACAGACCATGGATGCATGATGATCAAGAGTTTTCGCAGTAGAATGATTTTCTGCTGGAAAATAGATTTAACTGATTCAGAGCGTGGCTCAGGCTCAGGACATTTTTTACTCCAAAGCAGGCAAGCTCTACCTACCCATTCCCACCTGCCTGCTGCTGGCAGAGCCCTGTCCTGGCAAACTGCCTGTCCACTGCCTAGCTCTCAGGAGAGGCACAGCCCTTTGGCAAAGGATTTTTAACATCCACAGGAGGGAAATTTCCCTCTTCAGGAATGTACTTGTGCACACACAAGTTGCCCTCATGGAGACATCTTGCCAAGCTGGGTGACCTGCCTAAGGACGTTCCTGAGCAAAAAGCCAGTGAAACAACGAATCCATTCTCACAGGGACAGACACAAACTAGCAGCCCCAATGGAAAGAGCCTGGCCAAAGAGCTGTCACCTCTGACAGCTGCTCCCAAGCACTGACCTGCTTTCTCATTTAGGACAAAAAAACTTTGCCTTTTTTCTGCATTTCCCCCAAAGTTCCTACAACTGAATTTCATCCCAAAGTCATTTCAGATCCACAAACTCACTTTGTTGTTTGCTTGTGCACTGACACTACCCAGGAGCACAAGAAGGCAGGGAGATGTGTTTTTCTCCCACTGCCGTCAGGACACATCTCCAGCCGTTCTTCTGTCCTGCCTGCCAGGACACCTGAGTGCAGGGGTGTCACAACATGCTCCAGAGCCCTGGAGCAGTGGCAGAGCACCATGGACCCAGCCCCTACCAGTGCCCACACTCACGTTTGCTCCCCAGGAACTTAGATAAGCCCAAATTCCTCAAGCCCATGTCTCCAATTCAGCAGACAGCATTTTCAAGGGGACAGAGGAATTCCCTTGTGGGATCCTTGAGGGTACAGAGGGACCTTTCTGTACTTTGAACAACACAACATGTTCTCCTTCCCATTTGCTCATTAGAAGAGACAGTGGAGACAGATCCTAGCAAGAGCCAGCAGGCTCAGGAGGTTTGTACCTGTTCTGGGATGGCAGCATTCTGTCTATAACTGCTGTCAGGGTCAGCAAGGAGAATAAACCCGCATGCAGAAGCAGGGCCAGTTGTTTCCCTTCTCTTTTGGTAGACAAACCAGGGAAAGGTTTATCAGCTACTGTGTTTTCTTTTAAGTGCAAGTACATTTGTGTGCTCTCTACAGTCTCATCGGTTGATGTACAATTTTCCAAAACTCTGCATGTAAATGACAAAGTTTGCTGCTATGGCTTCTTGCTAGTGTGGTTACAAACACAACCAGGGATTTTCTACACCTAGCTGGAGTCACAGAAGAAAGGGCAAGGTGAGACCTATCCATCCTCCTGCCTGAAGGCAAGAGTAACTATAGCCTTATATTTGCAAAGAATTACTTAATTTGCTCTTAAAATCTGCCACAAGCTTTGTTCCAGCGCCTCACTGTCCCTTCATTTATAAACCTTTTCCTTGTGCCTAGCAAACTGCCTCAAGCCAGATGCCAGCCCATCCCATTCTTTTTCTACCCACGATAAAAGATAAAAGAAAGCAGCAGCGTTTCATTTTGGACCTATTCTGAAAAGGAATGTAATCCCTATTAAATTCTGGGGAACCAAAGTAATGTCAGAAAGTGACCTGAATAGCACAACAAATTAGACTCTTAATTTCAAAGCTGTCTTGGGTGTTTCACAGACACACAGAAAGAATACACACATAAATCTGAAGAATTACAGTCCTGTTTACTTGTGTTATACAGCTCAACATCTCCACTCAGGGAACCTCCTGCCAAGAACAACCCATGCAGCTCAAGTCAAAGGAAAGGTGACAGGAGACAATGGCCAGGTCCTGCCAAAGCTCCCTGGAGGATGTCCTCCATGTCCCTTTGTGGCTGGGAGCAAGCACAATTCTGCAGACACAGATAACAACTCAAATATCCTTTCCAGCATCTGCATCCCTTAGATTATATTTCTCCCACTGCCTGCTGAGGCTGAACAAAAACTGAACTGCAGGAACACACTGGTCTCTAAGCCAGCACTGCATCTGCTGGGCAGAGCTTGAGCACAGTATTGAGGCACCAGGCTTAAAAAACACACCTTGTGAGAAATGATACTGAAAAAATTACTGTTCCCAAAGCTATTATTAACACTCAAACAGCAGATTTTTCAGGCTGTGGGCTCCTGGGTGGAAGACACACCAACAAAACAGGAGGAGACGGGGTTATGTGAATTCAGCAGGCATTACCCTGCTTGTCCCCAGAGCTGTTCCTTATGCTCTGTGGGAGAGCTTTGGGAAAATGAGCAACTTATTCACAGCCTCTTTGGCAGAAGCCTCCCTTGGGATCCCTGGACATTCATCATTTGGCACAGGAAAGTAGCGTTATTTTCTTTTATCAGCATAAATAAGTTTTAAGGCTCCAATTTAAATCCCCTTTTGCCCATGCCATCCATCAGGCAGCAAGAGGAGCACTGCTCTGGATCTGGGACAGGCTGGCCCAGGACCTTCCCTATGTGGAGGACAGCACAATCTCCAGGCTGCTTGTAGTCAGGCAGGCATCATCTGCAATGAAAAGCCTCCACCAAAAAATCTGCAGGAGAGGCTGGGACTGTGGTGAGCATTTCTTCTGCTGGATTGGGTTTCCTTGTTTGTTCCCCTGCTCCTAGAACAAACATTACTAGCTGTACATACTCATCTTTACAAGCACAATCCCCTAAAGCAGCTTGGGACCTTACATGAACCCAAGCAGTGACTCACATCTTGACGTTAGAGGAGACAGTCAGTGTTTAACCTACCATGGCTCCAGATCAGGGGTTTAGCAATATGCCTTGCAATGATGGGCCACTTAGTGTTTTCCCTTATCCTGCCTAAAACCTACTTTTTTCCCCTCAAAAATTTGTAAGTGCCTCTAGAAGTTCCCAGAGCTCCTATTGCCCAGTGAAGCCGAAGCCTTGATGCAGCCCCTGATGGGAAAGGATGGCGACTTATGGCATGGACCAAAGCGGGAACAGAGCTCCCTGGGTAACAGCTGGGCTCAGGAGTTGGGGATGCATGCAATTGGATGACCAAGTCCCACCTGCTCCCTGTTGCTTTCTGAAAACAGCGATCCTGCACTCATGAAAGAAGCCCACTCTTTCTTTTCCACATCACTGCTGCACTTGAAGAGATGAGAGTTGTTTCCATCAATGCACAAAGTTTTCCTTAAGCCCTTTTGTTGGGAAGGGTGACTCACTGAAACATCAATCTGAAATGTTTTCTCGAGGTATTTTTAGACAACAGTGGTGGTGGTCCAGTGAGTCACAGCTCCAGTGCTGCCCATTAAACTGAATGCAAAAAGCGACGGGATCCAATTTAATGGATTGCTTTCCAGGGCTGCTTCCCCGGAGCTCTGCTTCTCCAGCGGCTCCAGCTCTCACAGCCACGTTTATTTCTATTGCACCACATTTAAATGCCATGTTTTGTTCCCTCCTCGCATACAAAAGAATCAAAGCAAGCATCCAAAAGCCTTCCACCTCCAAATTACTGTAATCCGTACTCCATTTGGCCGCGTGCATCAGTGATTATTCCGAACACAGGAAAACAGGACGAAAGCAATCCTGAGGAGTGTTAAGAATAATGTATGGAGATGGGGCGAAGTGCAGAACAGTGCAGGTTTGCAGCTTCGTGCTGTCTCTGTGGGGTACACTCTCTCTGGGGTGCCCTGGGTGGGCCTGTCCCCTTGCAAGCATCCCCTTTTCCCCAACTGGTGCCTACCAGGGTCCCTAAGCACTGCCCCACTTGCAGCTGAGCACTCAGAGCCTCACTAGAGCCCAGAGGGAGGGTCACCCATGACAGCTAGTCTGAGTTTGGAAAGAGGATCAAGCTAGGTCTCTCCCAAATCTGGCACGGTTAAATTCTTCAGGTGTCAGGAGCATTGATCTCTTTTGCTAACATGGAAAAAAGGCCAAGTACACTTTGGAGAGCTTTTGCTATTTACCTACAATAAACCTCTCACTTCAAAGAGCTGGAGGAACCTGTGGGAAGAACAAGCATGAGGAAAGATTGCCTTGCTATCTCCTTACACAGCCTAAATATACTCTCTGATACAGCAAGGGATGCAACTTGTTTGTTGACTGCAAATGTGCCTACTGAGAGATTTGTTCAGGTCTGGAAACCAAACAAAGGAATGTCAATAGGAGCCATGCACCTGAAACCTACTCTTTGGAGATTCTCGTAATTACTGCACAACTTCATCACCAGGCAGACTCCTCTCTTGCTGCTCCCTTGCCCTAAGATCAGTCTAGGGCAAGCCATCAAGTTCAGCAAGGTTGGGGTTTTATTTATTTCTAAAAGTTTTTACACAACATGCGATGTACAGTCCATCCAACAGTGAAATGCAAGAGCCTCATCAAAGGCACTGGTCCACTTCATAACCCTAACGAGCTCCATCTCATTCAAGAACCCAACTAAAAAGTGAAGAGAAGACTTTGCTGATTTCCCTCCCTGCAGATCTGCCTGACAAGGTGGGCATAGTTGGGTTCCTTCCTCCTCAGCTAGGAAGTTGCCAGGTCCTAGGCTCAGAAGTGCTCCACAAATGCAGCAGTTCCTTTTGTCTCTGTGTATGCATTTGTAGCCCAGAGCCACCAAAGGCAATGCCAGGACCACAGTGGCCAGAGCCCAGGCTGTCCACACTGTGATGGAGCTCTGTGTCCTCATGTCCACCTGAGGCTCCATCCACAGCATTTATTTGCAGACATAGTCAAGAGAATAGCGACCAAGAGCAAACTACACAGGATTGTCAAATTGTTTTCAGCTCAGACTCTTATACCCTAGGGACTTCAGGGACCATTCCTCATTCCATGCCTTCAACTCCTGAGTCAATCATGCAATGCACGGGAGAGACTTGAATGGGTCTGGGGTCCTCAAGGAAGGGACAAAAAAACCAAAGCTCCAGCTAAGATTTATTTCTGTTTGCTTATGTAAGTCACCCTGTCTGGAGAAAGGGAGAAGTACTGGGGCATGTGAGGAGGGGAGAGCAGAGGAAACACAATCACAGAATATCCCAAGTTGGAATGGAACACACAAGGATCATCAAGTCCAACTCCTATTTAGGCACAAGACAGCCCCAAAGTCACACTGTGTATCTAAGAGCATTGTCCAAGTGCTTCTTAAACTTCATGAGAGTTGGAGCCGTGAGTGCCTCTCTGGACAGCCTGTCCCAATGCTCCACAACTTTCTGGGCAAAGAACTTCTTCCTAACATCCAACCTGAACTTCCCCTGGCACAGCTTCATGCTATTTTCCCAGGTCCTATCACTGGTCACCAGAGAGAAAAGGTCAGCACCCACCCCTCCCTCTCTGGTGAGTGAGTTATTAACTGTAATGAGGTCTCCCCTCAGTCTTCTCTTCTCCAGGCTGAACAGATCAAGTGATTTCAGCCTTTCCTCATATGACTTCCCCTCCAAGCCCTAAAACATCTTTGTGGCCCTCCTCTGGACACTCTCCAACAACTCCACATCCCTCTTGTATTGTGGTGCCCAAAACTGCATACAATACTCCAGGTGAGGCCACACCAGTGCCAAGTAAAGTGGGACCAACACCTCTCTTGGTTGGCTAGTAATGGAGTGCTTGATGCACCCCAGGACCCGGTTTGCCCCTTTTTGGCTGCCAAGGCACACTGCTGACTCATCTTTAACTTACTATCTGTCAAAACTCCCAGATCCCTCTCTGCAGTGCTGCTTTGTAGTCTCTCATTCCCCAGCCTGAGACATCCCCATACCCAAAGCTGCATGCCATTTTGCTCTACTTCACATGAGAAATGAGATTTGAAGTCCCATGGGCTGGCACCAGCCATGGGGCATCACAGGTCTTCTGGGAATAGAGGAGTTAAAAATGTAGTCCTTAAATGTGCCTTTTAGTTGATTCTGAATTGGGACAGCAAGCATCAGGTATGCCCTGTTCTTCCTGGGCTTGTCCTTGCAGGAGAAGAAACATCATCCATCCACCCCAGCCCATAGTAGTTTTGTGTTGCCCACTGCCTCCGCTCAGGAAGAGACCGAGAGAAGGACAGAGGACATCTGAAGGAGTCTGTGGCTTAATGAGCACCACAGCAGACTAGGTGCACGTAGGTCAAGGGTTACCCCTCAGACTGGGAGGTGGCAGCTGCCTGAAAGCACCCTGCACATGATTGCTGGCAGGAGCATCCTCAGAGAGATGTGGAGAGCTGGGGTAAAAGCCACTTTCTGGCATTAATTCCTCCATAAGCAAGCAGACTAGAGCTGTGGAAGAATTGTAAAAAATCTCCCCTGTGTTACAGGAACCAGATAATATTTGAGAACTGACAGAGACACCCCTGCTAAAATGAGGCATACCAGCAAGCTGCTTTGAATTGTTCCTTCTTTGCATCTTGAGCTCAGGATAACACACACAGATCAGGATGGGCACTGGCAGGAATGCCTACACAAGCAGAGCAAACCAGTCCTGCATCACATTTAGCCCGAGAGCAAACTGCCTCAGTAATCCACATCAACAGAAGAAAAAAATAGAGATGATGCCCTGGGTCTTCACTGATACCAGTAAAAAGCAGAGAACTGATGAAGAATTTTCCCTGGTAAATATTAAATTTTTCCTGGTAAATGCCCACCTAGCACTACTTCTTTGGACACAGAAAGCATCTGCTACACTATCAGAACTCTCCTGCTTCCCAGCCACATTTGCGTAAGACGGCTTAGAAAGAAGTTGTTAGCCAAAACTGCTTTTACAGCCAATTCTACCAACCAAAAAAATTTCAGTCACACCTTTGATTTCATAGAATTGTCCAATAAGATAACAAAGCAGGACGGGGGTGGGGAGAGGAAAGCCAAAAACCTAGTCACAACTAAAAAATGCCCTGAGCAGTATTTGAGATGTTAAGCCCTACAGTTATCATTTATAAAAATACTAAACAGTCCAGGCCCCAGTACAGAGCCCTGAGGGACACCACTTGTCACTGATCTCCAGCTGGACTTCGAACCATTGACCACTACCCTCTGGATGTGACCATCCAGCCAATTCCTTATCCACTGAACAGTCCACCCATCAAATCCATAGCTCTCTAACTTGGCCAGTAGAATGTTGTGGGGGACCATATCAAAGGCCTTGCAGAAGTCCAGATAGATCACATCCACAGGTTGTCCCTTGTCCACTGAGGTAGTCACAGTATCGTAGAAAGCCACTAGGTTTGTCAGACAGGATCTACCCTTAGTGAAGCCATGCTGACTGTCTCTGATCACCTCCCTCTCCTCCATGTGCCTTATCAGACCTTCTAGGAGAATCTGCTCCATGATCTTCCCAGGCACAGAGGTGAGGCTAACAGGTCAGTAGCTACCAGGGTCCTCCTTTCTACCCTTCTTGAAAATAGGTGTAACATGCCTCTTCTTCCAATGACTAGGGACTTCACCTGACTGCCAGGCCTTCTCAAATATTATTGAGAGTGGCTTGGTGACTACATCAGCCAATTCTCTCAGGACTCTGGGGTGCATCTCATCAGGTCCCATAGACTTATGTACGTTTATGTTCCTTAGGAGGTCATAAACCCGATTTTCACATACAGTGGGAGGGACTTCACTGCCCTGGTCCCCACCTTGTGGTTTTTTAACTTAGGAGGTGTTGGGAGAGAGGTTGCCAGTGAAGACTGAAGAAAAAAAGTTGTTGAGGACCTCAGCCTTCCAGAGAAACATCCCTTCATTCCCTTAAGGTGTTTCCCTGATGTTTTCATGTTGGCTGCTGCCACCTCAGGAGCCCCTAGATTGACTCCACGAGCCTTTGACTGCACTGTGTGTTGCAGGGCAACAGGCTGAAGGCCCTTACTAGCCCCCGTTCTCACCAACTCTGGTGTCTCCTCCCACGGCTTGTCATATGAAGGTCTGGTGATATCGTTATCCCCTTCACATCTAGTTTAAAGCCCTGTCGATTAGTCCTGCAATCTCCTGAGCAAAGACCCTCTTTCCTCTTTGAGAAAGGTGTCTTCTGTTTGGTGTCAACAATCCTGGTGCTGTGTAGGCCATACCATTGTTGAAGAACCCAAATTTGTGGTGGTGACACCAGCCATGGAGCCATGAGTATTATTAGATGGGTGCCCGCATTTCTGTTTCAGGGAGGGCAAAGCCTGGCTCCACCAGTCAATCTCCTTTTCGGCCTCCCTGATACTCCTCAATCTCTCAACGACCTCTTGCAGCTCTGTGACCTGGCAGAGGAGATTGCCAAACTGCTCGCAGCGCACACAGCAGTTCTCAGAACTGCCACCTGCTGCCAGGGAAGGGCTCTGGCATTCTCTGCAGCATGTGACCTGGACGGCTGCATTCTTCTGTTGGCACTCAGTCTGGGTTCCCATGTCCACTGGCAACAGTGGGGTTCAACACCTTCTGCCAGGTGGAAACCATATTTGCTTTCCTTTCCATCGTGAAAAATAAACAACAACAACAACAAAACAACAACAAAAAAAACCCCAAACCACCCACATCCGCTTTCAAGGTCAGCTTTTAAAGCTGCGGCCTTCAGCGCTGGCCCTGCCCACAATGTGAGTCAGAGCTGCCGCTCGCGGGGGTAGTGCTGGACTGCAACAATAGCACTCCCCTGACTGCTTTGTAGCTCCTAGCCGCTTCAGAGAAGCGGCTACTTGGTCCCCCAGGGTAAAACCTCTGCCTCAAAGCTTCCCAGTGGTTCCTCTAAGAGCCTTTCTAGCAGATTCCAACCCAGGGGAATTCACTGCAGATGACTTGAGAAGGTGATAGCAGGGGTGTTTAAAGCTGCTGCCTTCAGCCAAGGCAGGTTGTGCTCTGATGCCTTCCACTGCTGGGTTTTCAAAAGGCATCACCTGGTGTCCTCAGCCTCTCCTGGTTTCCTTTTTGGGAAGACTGAACACCAAACAATCCCAAACCCACCAAAACACCCAACTCCCCCAGAGTTCCTCCCCAAAATCTCCCTTACAAGACAGTATACAAGGGAGTCGCACTGCTCAAACACTGTGTTACTGCATCTGTATGGACTACCAGGGGAACCTTTATGCTCCCCAATACATCATTATTCAGGCAAGCAGTTATCTGCCAGAATCTGGGGTGTTTAGAGGTCTGGAAGGTGCACAAGCACTTCACAAAAGGGTTTGCTGCCTGTCAAGCTTCCCAGCTACCACTGTCCTGCATAGCCTCTCCTCACACTACTCAAGAGTCACAAACGGCCAAGCAATGTGAGGCTTCCACCCCACAGAATATGGTGCTGGGCCTTGGAACCCCTGTAAGGCTTCCTGACAAGAAGTACAGCAGGAAAATGACATTAATTCACTGCTAGTTAAGGATACTTACCTTTAGTGGCAAAGCTTTTCAGTTAGAGTATACAAAACCCCACAACACCCACACAGAAAGCAGAGATAAAAACCTGTTTCACCAGCTCAGAACAAGAGAGCAAAAATACAAGGACAGAAACTGAATAGTTCTCTGGAGGAAGAAAGGAAAAGAAAAGAAGAAAAAAAACAACCCAAAAAGTAACCACAATCAAAAAACCCTGCATCAAAACATTTTGTTCATTCATTTCAAAGACTAAATATTTTGGCCTCTCTATCCCACCTTGCTGCTGACACAAGTGGCCAGGTCCCCCAGCAGCAGCCACTCTGTGGCTGGGAACAGGAAACTAGGAAGGACCAAGAACAAACCCAGCTCATCCTTAGTTCAGCAAACAATGACAACTGACTGGTTTCATTTGCAGGCAAGAGGAAAATATGGCGTTACAGGATGTCCCCAGCATTTTGCACAAACCAGGCAAGGCCAGACAGTCCCCAAGAAGTGACCAAGGACAGCATCCTAAATAGCCCCCACATGGGTAAAAAACTTGTGGCTGGTCATTAAAATGATCTCAGCTGCCTCTGTTTTGAGTGGGTTTGCACCAGAGTCCCCCCAAAATCCCTTTATGTTTGTTATCCCATGACTTTGCTATCAACTGTTACAGAAACTTGGATTCCTGCCTCTGCAAACACCTTGTACTTTAACATGAACTAACTTTAGGAATGACTGTAGAAATGGCACAGGAAAGGATACAGAGATGACAGAGTGAGCTGGACGTAGCCCCTTCTACTCTGTTGGACCAGACCACATCCACCTGCCCACTACTGTCTTTGAAGGAAAGAGAGTTTTATTCTTGGGCAAAGAACTCCAAAACATGTGGCAGCGTGTCTCCTCACACCAGAGCTGTGGCATGGGAACACTCAGCTACACTGTCAGCAGTTCAGGGGAAATTAGAAGAAGTGCTTTATCAGCTTGCCTTGAGCAAACTGATTTCCAGAGTCTCTCCTTCCTACACAACTCTACATGCAGAGAAGTTTAAAGGGATGTACAGAAAGACTTTGACTTGGAGCTACATGTGGCAGTATCCCTTTCTATGCCACTGTCAAAGCTGAGTTGCTTTCACTCTGCAAGCTTTCCTTATTGCCATAGGGAAAGATAAGGCTCCAGTGGCATCAGTCAAGAGGAGTATCCTCCACTGCTCTGAGCTGTGAGCACTCCAGACACTGTCACATTGTCCTGGGAGAAAATATTGGCATGGTTATGGTTGAGCAGCACTTAAAGATTTATTAATGGTGAGAGGTAGATCAAAGGGTCAAAGTTGAGCAGCACTTAATCATTAATCAATTTAATATTAACAAGGTGATTTAGTGGAGTGTGTTACAATCAAAATAGCATATGCATAGATAGAAGCACAAAACATACAAAGAGACAGGGTTATTTGGATCCAGAGGAATATGTAGATGTCCACACTCATGGAAGGTGATGTGTATAGGTAAGTAGAGAGGNTGGGCAGGGACATCCCCAACTAGAACAGGTTGCCCAGAGCCCTGTCAAGCCTCGCCTTGAATGCCTCCAGGGATGGGGCCTCAACCACCTCCCTGGGCAACCTGTTCCAGTGTTCCACCACCCTTGTGGTGAGGAACTTCTTCCTATGTAATGTCCACACTCATAGAAGGTGATGTGTATAGGTAAGTAGAGAGGTGGGTGAAAGACAGGCTAGCCTAAAGTTAAAATTCCCTTCTTCTCGAGTTTAGAGCAAATACCATGCTTCAGCATCCTCAATGGATGATAATTGAGTCTTGAGAAGTCTGACTTCATCCTGGCCTTTTGTCCTGGCAGCTTCTGCATGCAGGGGAGATGCTGGACACAGCCTGCTGCCATCCAGAAGAGTTCCAATGGTCTCACTTCACGATCGTTGTTTATAGGGTCCAAGATAATCAACTTTCACAGAGTATTTTTCCACTCTGACCCACCTAAGATGTCAAAACATTCTGGTGTTTTCTGTCAGTTATGCAGATCCAGAGCTTGCTGACTTTTGAAGTTTGATATCACCAACCTGTTGGCCACGACCCAGGTACAGATGTGTTGGGCTGTCAGGAGGTGAAGGGTTCCCAAGCAATAGGGAGAGCTCAGGAAAGCAGGTGTCTAACACACCACAAACTTGCCTTTGTGTTCTGGTCTACTGTCTTCAATGGTCCATGCCCGTTGGTGTGTGGCACAAGGACTGCAGGAAAGCAGAATGCCTGTCTGTTGGAAGAAGATGGACAGCTTCCTCAACAAGATATTTTAAAACAAGTTGTCACAAAACACGTGCATTTGACACTTTTTTTTACTGAGATACAGCAGTCTGGAAGTGGAAAGTCATCTGTTGTCAGAATGGGAAGTGCATTTTGCAAGTGTGAGAAGCATTTGTGTTTACCTCTCAGCTGCAGCAGGATTTCTGCGAGCCAAATGTTCCCAAGTAATAACTCCCACAAGGCTGGGAGCTGTCACTGACAGAAGCAGCTTGACAGAAATGTTGCCACTAGATCTCTATTTCCAGCAAAGAAGATTCAAAAAGAAAAAAAAAAAAGCAAAACAAAACAAAAACCAACTTCTTTGGATAAACAAGAGAGCAGGAGGCCAGTGTCAAAGGAAGGATTAGTGAAAATTAGCTTATTGAGCCCAACAGACCAAGGACTGGAGGTAGTGCTGGTGAGGAAAGAGGAGAGAGGTCTGCTTCAGGCTCTGACTCCACTGCTATTCCAATTGCATTCCCTAAAGCACACCAGACTTTTCCTTCACACTGCTACCCAGCCTTGAAAAACATCATTTTAGCAAAATATTCAAGTGATGCCGAAAATTCTGGAAAATAGATACTCGGCACAGAGTTAATGGAGAAAGATAGAGTTACCTTTAATTGGAAGCTTCCACACCTTCAGGATGTTCAATATGGACGTGTGCCCCCGCCCCAAGGGATTACACCTTTTATAGATTTTTATTGGTAATTAACATATTGATAATTATAGCCAACCCTGGCACTAGGTTTACCAATGGCCCACCCCTGGTGGTCTTCAGGGTATCTGCAGGTGGTTTCTTCAAAACATCATGCCCTTGGCAAGGCATGGGAAAGTCCAAAACAGTCCTTTAGGAACAGGCCTAGTGGCTTCTAATATATGAACAATTCAGGAAGCTTCATATGTCTCTAATAATTCTAGAAATCTACAGAATGTGTCCAAATCTTTAGGCATCACAAGAATGCTTTAGAACAGACTGAAAGTCATCTTGGTTTATGGGAAAACTACATGAAGGTGGGTTATAGTCAAGTGTGGTAAATGATTTTGAGACCAAAATGTGTTGTCATGAAGCCAGTGATGTGGAATAGTGAGCTACAGCCAGCTCTCAAACTAGGATCCACCAAGAACTGCCATCTTTATCTCAATTCTTTACTCACACTGCCTTCTTTCTGAGCACTTACATCAATAGTCATAAGTTATTTCATTTTTAATCCATTCGTGTTTACCCTTGAATTAACACCATCCAATTATTTTTCCAACTATCTTTGTCCTATCATAGCAGCATCATTTCCTTATGCTATTCCACCTTTAAAAGTCTGTGTTTTAGAGAAACGTAGCCTTCAACTCAGCAACTGAACTGAGACATTTGCAAGATTCCTACTGATTAGGATTCTTTACTGTTAAAATGAATGTTTTCTATCTAGAAGTCAATGCAAACTAGCAGTGCATTATCATAGGTCTCCTAACAATTTCTAGTTATAAAGGAGATTTCCTTGGGAAATTTTCTACTGAGAAAACAAAAATAACTTTTAAAGAAAAATAAGACCTGCAGTAAATTGCTGAAGCACAAGTGTGAATTTTAATACACAATACTTTGCAGCAGCTCTGTTGTTTGCCAGTACTTTAAACAGAAGTTACAGAAAATATTTGTGTTGAGATTGCTATTGCGTTGATACCTGCTGGGCATTTCAAGCAGGAAAATTGCTGTGCCTTTCTAACAGGCCTCTCTGCTCCTGTGAACGTGACAAGGTGCTCACAGACACCGCACCAAGAAGCACGTGCTACAGTGTTATGAGCATGTTCACTGGAAATGCAAAACCACTTGGTAAAGCATAGCCATGCTGGAGGTGTAGAGAGAGACTGCCAAAAAACATGGTGAGCTGCAAATAAGCAAAGCCACAGACTAATGGGGTTTCTTTGCTCAAGGGCTGTCATCCTCACTCTTACCTGGCTTATTTATTATTTCTACTCCTTTCAAAGGCTTCCTTGGTACTTTACCAAAGGCAATGACGTCTGTGGGGTGGGAGGTAAGATGACCACAGCAGCACAAGGAGCATGCAGAGGCTGGCTCTGGGCTGGGGCATCAATTCAAGGGGCTGTTGGAAAGCTTGAGCAGCACCCCAAGGCATTACTGCAGGTCAGTGGATGCCAAGGCAGGCCCCAAATTATCCACTCTACAGGTTCTACCTACAGCTGCTTAGCCTGAGGGTAGCCAGCATGTACCTGTAGGTGAGGCACTGCAGGGTGTCTGACAAAGGGGCTTGTTTGTATGCAGCTGGTAAAAACTGCCTGTAACACTCTTTGCCAGTCATCTGGTCATAGCCATGAATCACAAAGTTGGTACTGGCAAAGCTTCCTGCTCCATGAATCAGGGCAGGAACATGGAGCAGCAGTTGCAAGGAAGCCTGAATCTGTAGCAAAGGGGCTAAGCAACCTACTCAACGCTCATGAATTGCATCCTTCAGCATTTGTAAGTGCATGAGGAAATCCACAACCATGCCTTTGCACTAAATGAGATCATTCGCAGCATGAGGAAAGAGTAAGAAACATTCCCCTGACTTAAACCTTAGTCTGTTCCATGGGGAAAGACTACTAGACCTCACCAGGACGTGGGAAGAAAGCCCAAAACACACTGGCCAAGGGAAAAGAGGGGATGTGAAAGAGAGCCTGGTTTTGCTTGCAGCTCACTACAAGCAAAAGCCACAGGACAGTGACTGCCTGTCTGAGCCTCCACTGAAAAGTATTAGTATTTACTGGGTTTTTTTTAACTACTGAAATTACTATTCTGTTTTTTTTTGCCTCTGCCAGGCTGCCTTGGAGGACACAAGAGGCTGCTGGATCTTCTTGAGGCCACTGTAGTCTCAGGAACAAGCTGCAGAGCAGATGGCAAGATCTTAAACATGTTGAAGAAGCAGGAGAGGACAGTCAGATGGCATCAGGCCAGCACCAGCATGCTCCTGCCTTCCTGGAGGCATTTGCTTCATGTAAGCTGTTCTGCACAAATTTGACAACAGGCTGCAGGGCTGCCCAAAGAGGGGCAATTCCCATTTTCCTTCTCGTCCAAAACACTTGTACCTGGATGTGAAAAACCACCAAACAAGGATGCGACTAAAGCTAAATTTCATGCAGTGGACAAACTTAAAATTATGTATATTCTAAAAGGCAAGATAAAACAAAAACTTTAATCCTGAGCTGGCTACTCACAGCTCACCTTTATGTGCCAGTTGTGGTCTGTCAAATCTTCACTTGCATTACAGTATTTTAAAAAGCCAAGTCAGTGTGATTGTGAACCTCTCTTTCCTTAGTATGAATCATCTTTTACTAAGTTATAATCAAAAAACTACAAGGGGAAAGTTAGAACCCTCCCCTCAGTTGTCCCATACTCTGGCAATATAAATCAGATGAGCATTTGGACTAAGGATAGCAAACACGAAGAAGTTAGCCTTATTACTAGGTAATGACAGCTGTGCCATCAGCATCTTTTTGAGGGTGGCCAACAACAGATGGCAAGGGAAAGGAACAAGACCACAGCATGCCTGGCAAACAGCCTGTCCCACCACAGCCTTTCCCATCCGTAAGTGCTTAGTGATTTCCCAAGCAAGAAGTTTCCCCTGAACTAAATGCAGAGCAGCCACCAATGGTTTTAGGCCATGAATTTGTTTAATCATGTTTTAAAAGCACTTTTTGTTTCTCGCTTCCCTAAAATGCCAAAATCTGGAATTTAGGATTTGACTGAGTGAGGGCCAGGACCTCCCTTTGTGCATCATAAAGAGCTGGAGAAAGGTCTGAACAGCCAATGCCTCCAGTAGGACTGCACATGTCCTCCAGGGGCACTTCCACTTTGAGAGCTCAGAAATTAACACCCCACAGACCTGCCCAGCATTCCCCAAACCAAACTCTGTCACACAGGGATATTTCACTATTTTGCAGTGGTTATATTTTTGCCAGGCACAGTCTGAAAATCACTTGGGGTCTTCTGTGGCCCCTGGTGTGATAACTGTGCCGACAGCAGAGGGAGCATTAAACTCACTTCCCACAGTAAAGTGTGGGGAGTGAAACCCAAGTTCCCATAATCCTTGTATGGGTAGGATGAGCTCATTAGCCTTCTGGCAGTCATGCTAGGAGAAGGAAAACTCTGATTCCAAACCCAGGCAGATGGAGCTCGTTTAGCCCTGGAAGGCCTTCCATCTAAGAGAAGGACATTCTAATAAAACCTCCATCCTAAGGACTTCACTGCCAGCATCCAAGCTTGCTAGGCCCTGGCAGATGACCCTTAGGACTAAAGGGTGGGTCCAGCTCTGCGCATGCTGTGTCTCACCTAAAAAAAATCCATAGCGCAGGCTCGAGGGTGCTATCCGCTAGCCTCTTTTTATCAGCGCGCTTGGAAAAGGCGCTGATGAGGAGCGTGGGTGGAGCCCTCCCTGGATCTTCATTCGCGAAGCCTAGCCATACATACATATTTTTGCAGGTGGCACCACAGTGAGGAGACTGACTTTGTAGCAAAAATGTTTTGTAGCAGGTACCGAGGCAAAGATGCAACCACTTATAGCAACTCTTCCTTTCAGCTGCCTCAATTTGGCTGGAGTTCCCCTGCCTTGAACATTCACAGTATACTGCTATACAACTGCCTGAAAGGAGACTGTAGTGAGGTTAGGGTTGGTCTCTTCTCTCAGGTTACTAGTGATAGGACTAGAGGAAATAGACTCAAGTCGTACCAGGGAAGGTTTAGGTTGGATATTACAAAAAATTTCTTCACTGAAAGAGTGAGGGTAGTGGTGGAGTCACCATCCCTGGCAGTGTTGAAAAAACATGTAGATGTGGCATTTCATGACATGATTTAGTGAGCATGGTGGTGTTAAATTAATGGTTAGACTTGAAGATCTTGGAGGTCTTTTCCAACCTGAACAACTCTATGATTCTTAGCTCTTGCTGTCAACCTGCAGCTTCCAAGGGCAGTCCTGTCTTCCCAGGACCCTGGCACTCCACATCAGCTATATTGCTGCAGCCCAAGGGCTGAGCAATGATGTGCAACAGGCCCTAGCACTGGTTGTTTATTAAATACTTTTGTTTTCTAAAAAAAGTTTAGAAAATGGATGTTTTTCACATGGTAAGTGAGTGGCAGATGACCTTTTCTGTTAATAACTTAATTCATGTGGAAAGAGCAGGCTGCTCCATGTGGTGGGTGTGGAGGTGGAACAGTAAATTACACTACACACAGACATCCATGGAAACAGGCAGCACATGCCACCATTGAGCGAGAACATCAGCCTGCTTGCAAAATTTTCAGAATTGAAGCGTAAGTTCAAGGGAAAATGCTGTTTTATTTTGGAAACAGAGCATATGTACTGACAGTGAACTTCCTGCCTCAGCCTGCCTGCAGGAATCCTTCACCCAGTAACTGCCTGCAAACTTCTGACCGCTGGTAAGGAGACAGGAGCAGCTGAGTCCAGCAGCCTTGCTTGGGTCACTTCAACATCCAGCTCCATGGGTTTCTCACATCTGGCTTCTCTTTCCCTGTTTTCCAACCTTTTCCAAGGTACCAGGGGAGTGGCATGGAGGAGAAATGTTTCCAGGTCTCTCATGAACCCTTCAAGTGTCTGAAACAGCTGAAGTCTAACAATCAGAAATGTTACTCTAAGACAAAGGGAAAAAACAGGTGGAAAAAAAGCATCTTGTTGTCATAGCTTGAAAATTAGTGCTGAATTATTATTTAACATTCCTAAAATGCTCAACTTCCACACTTCTTAATACTGTTGAAAAGTTGGGACTGATCAAAATTTTCTTCTTTTCAGCACGCATCCCATAAGCAGTGGGGAAACCCCACATGTTGTGTTGCAGCAGCAGGGCAGCAAGGCCAGCAGCTGATGAGAAGCAGTGTCTATTTGCTTTCTTTTCTGAGGTTTTCTCCTCCTTCCCAGCATGCCTATACGTGTCCATCAGTAAACTAAAATGAGCTTACTTGCTGTAGAGGATGAAGCCTGAGGGAGCAGGAATCCATCTGATCCCAGCTGCTGCATTACACAACCATCTAATTTTGACTGAAGTCCAGCTAATGAGCAGCACTATTTCACACAACTCTGAGGCTGCTCTCCACAAGTCCAGGAGAAACAGAAATGTGATCTTGAAAGCTTCTGTGCTTCCTTTTGAAGGTCCATCCTGGACAAGTTATCTCCTTCCCAGAAATCTACTGAATTCCTGTCAATTAATTCAAATTAATGTCATACAGATGATGTAAAACAGAACTCACCCCCATCTCTGACCACCAGGGTCAAAATCCAAATCTGTGGATTTAAAAAAAATAAAGAAAATATTCCAGCAGTTTTGTGAGCAGTGTTTGATATTGGGGTGTATAAGTCACAAGGCAGACTGGGCTGCATCTGTAGGAATATGAAAGAAGACTTTGATTAACAGCTTGGTGAAGTAAAGATCTCACTGCAGAGCCAACAGAGGGATTAATTATCCAGATGAGAGAAATATTAGTCTTAGCACCAGGGCACTATTTCCACATGGGCATATGGGTATGTTTGGCAGTTCAAAATCAAGACTATTTTAAGAAAGAACAAGGGGGTTGAAGAGACTGGGGAGCATCCTCACATGGCTCAGGCTGAGGTCTGCAGCATGGCCAGGGAGCACAGGGATCACCATACAAAGCTGTGGTTTTTGTTCCTCCTCAGCTTTCACAATGTTTTCCACTTCAGTTCCTTGGAGCTGTGTTATTTGGGTATTGCAATGTCCAGGGCTGTGACCTGTCTGTTCAGGAATGGCAGGAAATGACACAGCTGTCTCCCCCAGCTTTGGAGAACACAAGGCAGGGCTGCAAGTTAAGTCTCTACTGCATCATAAAACCAACATTTTACATCTCCTGGGCCAAGCTGAAAATGGTGGTGGCATGGCCAGACTCAGACACACACCTCCAGGGAGGAAAGAGGTTTTCACCACTCCCAGGTTTGGGTTGTTCGCAGCATGGGGTAAGACCATGGAGCTTCATGCAAGTACGCTGCTCTAGTTTATTTTCTTTCTGCAGAGGAGGTGTTGCTGCCCAATAATGAAGTGTCAGATACCAGTGCAGAGCTCTAATTACAGCAGGCCAGGTGGCATGAGAAGCCATCACTGATGGGGCTGGTGCAAGCCAAGTCACAGACCCTGGATCCAGGGAGATCAGGGCCCAGTCTGTACAGCCACACCTCACAGAGCTAGACTGAGCTCTTTGGAGAGGCACACTGAAGGTGACAGGGGTATCAGACAATTGACAGCTGTCTGTACCTGTTGAGGTATTTGGGAACTTTTATCTGAGATGGAGAAGAGCAAGAGGAAAACCTTTGGAGGAAACTCCTCCCCTGGCAGCACTCTGTGTAAAACTGACCGAACAGAAGATGCCACAAGCCAGCACCAGCGTTTAACCATTCTGAAACCAAGGAAAGACTAAAAGGTCTTACAGAAGAGGGAGAAGAAAAAGCTGGATAAGTTACCCGCCCAAATGTAAGTGTTACAAAGTACTTAAATGAACTAAAGCAAGAGCAAAGTCATTTTTCCCAGCAAGAAAAACACAAGTCCTTCTGCACAGCACACAAATCTCTTTCTTCACCCAGAGTTGACACTGGGACAAGAAGAAAACTGCCTTGATCTGTTTCAAACTGACAGAACAGCAATACCCCTCCTCCTGCTGACTAACAGAGCCCACAAACAAGTGGACCTCCATTAAATTAATCCTGGGAGATAATGACAGTCAAGTTTTAATGAGTTGACATAGGCTCTGTCCAATCCAAGGATTTCCAATATTTCTGAAAGCAGCAGCACTGGAACATCCCTGGGGCTGGAATATAAACAATCTGAAATTTATTCCCGGGAGAAGTTACAGAATTGCTCTGATGAACAGTAGGTTGTTTACTGCCAGTTTTAATGAGTTTTTGATGTGAATCATCTGGTAGAATTGAAGCAAAATAGAAGGAACCAATGAGTAAAAATACACGTGTCATTAGCAAAAATTAAAGAAAAAAGGAATTAGTCCACTTTCATCAGATTCAGGGAGCAGATAATCTTTTTCAAAAGCTTGAAACACACATCTCTCCTTTTCTACCTAGGTTTGTGCCTCCTGCTTTGGGGAGCATGTTAGGAGCAGAGTACCATGAGGCTTGCTCTCTAGTCGAAGGTGAGTACGCTCAGGAATCTCCACTGATTATGAAAAGCAGGTAGGAACAAGTTTAATATCTAAAATTAGGCAGAATTATGATACTCTTCAAATTTCAAGTTTAAATTACATTGAGTGTCCCAAATTTAGATGTTCTTTTTCAGAACTTGAGATCTGTACAATTCATTATTTATGAGTCAGAGAAGATACCTTGAGATGTGACATATGTACAGATCCATTTTTGCACCCTTCTTCCAGGAGTACACATTTTTGAGGCTCTTCCCAGGCCCCTGGAAGGGAAGTTTTGAGACAGTGTCAGCAGAGCCCTTTCCCTCCCTTCTGAACCATGTTCTTCAAAACTCCAAATGTGGAAAGGAAAAAAATCCAACAAACCCCAACTCTGCTAAGCAGATTAAAGAGAGACTGTGCACTGTCTGAAACTCTACAATCAAAAGCTGTAATCTTCTGCAGCAAGTTCATTCAGCACAGATTGAGGATAGAGAAAGTGACATACCCCCAGTCTTACTGGCTGCCCAGAATTATCAAGATCCTCACAATTTCACCTTTTGGCAGCTCCTGAGCAGGTTTCCCCAAACTCCAGGTGCTGCTTCAGCAAAGAGAGGGAGAGCCACATCTGGGGCCTGATGTGGTCATGGGTTTCCCAAGTTCCATTTGCTTCTGCTCAGTTGAGATCCTTCTTGTCACTGGGGTATTTCTTCCTTCATTTGATCAGAGGGCACCTTCATTCTGATCTTCTCTCTACTTGGTTACTGTTTTGCAGGTTTCATCAAATATTCACAAATCAAAAAGAGAGAAAAAATGTTTAATGAAATAAAAATGCCATTGCAGAAGGTATTTTTTTAATAAAGTTGGCAACCCAGAATCCCAATACATACATCAACAAAACAGGAAAAGAAACACAACTGAAATTTTCAGATATTTGGAGAAAACAGTGAATGATCCTAAATGTGATCATCCCCTGAGTATGAAAAGGGTGTAATCAGGTCACTATCCTCCACTTTTCAGAGCTACTTCTCCATCCAACACAATCTGCGAGTATGGCAAAGCAGAAATACAAGGACCAAAAGGAAGGAGCCGAGTTCTGCCAAACTCTCATTCTGGTTTGATTTTTTATAGGCAGCTTTGTCATTTCAGAGTTTTCAGACAACCTCCATATCCCAGGCTCAGCAATTCAGCACACAAGACTGTCAATAAGAATAGATTTAATTTCTCCAGAGAGAGATGCATGTTCCATAGTGTCACCTAGAGTTTAGAACAACTATGTCAGGTCAGACTAGAGAAAACCCTTCTGCTGGTGCTGCCTGGCTGCCCAGCAGCAGAGAGGCCCTTCACGTTAATGAGAAGTGAGGCACACTGAACCCAGCCATTGCTTTCATCTCTCTCTCCCATTTCTCAGGCTGCTGCAAGCTTTGGGGACACCACGGATCAATAGCTTCTTAAATGACCACAGGCACTTCAGTTGGGCAGTTTATCAGCTCGGCCAGTTTCCGTAAGCTGCTACATTTCTCAGCTGCTTCCACCACGACTTGCCCAAATTTGTGACACTTGTCACAAATCATTTCAGGGCCAACAGGTGTCTTCAGGATGAGGTCTTCACCAAATCAAATAAGCTGCTGCAGAGTTTAGGAAGATCGTGGGAGATGTATACAGAGCTGCAGAAGGGATCTGTGGGTTGGGAAGAGCCTTTGGAGAACACTCAGCAGCACCTAGCCACATCCCGCTCCTGTGCACCCATCCAGTAACACCAAGCTCCATCCTAGGCACCTGCCACCAGCTGCCGCAGGGACAAGGTCCTTGACTTCTTACCACATGTAGCTTGCTACTGCCTGCTTGTGGCACAGGTTAAACCTAGTTCATTTCCACCATGAGGAGCATGGTGTGCACACAATGAGCACATCCCAGCCCGATACGGGGAGTACTGTAATCCCTGCATCCAGCACCCTTCTGCCAGCAACCCTACAGAGACAGCTCAAGGTGCCAGGGAGAACTGTGGAAGCCAATGCACTCACAGGAATGGGAACAGGTGTTACAGAGAATTAATTCTACCTTAGTTAACAGAACTCCCAGGATCTCTGCTTTATATAAAGGTCTTGTTTATAAAAAGGCTGATGGGATCATGCAGATGCTGAAATCAGAATCAGGATTTAATTGATCTTCACAGTACAACAACATTTCAGAGAAGAAAAGGCACATTACCTTAGCTGCATGCTTCAGAGAGCAGAAGGCACAGCTCCTGGGTTTCAAAAAGTAGATTTGTATGCATTTAAACAGCTACACTAGCAGCCACTGCATACTCAGGATGAAAATTCATCACTGACTTTCAATATAGCAGTTAGCAATTACAAAGCACCCCTCAACACCAGTCAAACCTGCTGCAATACCCCTGTAAACAGCTATGGATATTGAAATTAGTTTCTCTTTGTCATCAGTACTTTTTCCTGCAGCAGCCAGGACCCTCTCAGGGACCTTCTCCACTGTTAAGGGTTCAGAAAGTAGTTTCTGCCCCATGCACCCCTTAGCTCTAACTCTTAGCACAGTTTTCTGTAAATTATGTGATTATGTAATGGCACAAAAACTATCCTTCTCTAAACAACATTTCCCTCTTATAGCTCAATGAAAAGAAAATCCTATAACATGACAGGAACAATCCAAAGTAGCTGCATTTTTCTCTGAGAAGGCTGTGAGCTAACCTAAGATGGATTTCCAAAATTAAGGAAGCAATTGTGTATTCAGACTGTGAAACTTGCACTCTGGGATACAGAATCCACCTTCCTAACAGTTTTCTTTATATGTAATATGACAACAGATGGAAATGTACAGTATACAATATATATATATTGTATCAATATACAACACTATGCTACATTACCATTTCAAATCTGCCTCTACTCACCATTTTCCAGTAGACACACTCTTGCATCCCAAAGAAAAACAGCATGAGTACTGTTGATGAGGGAAAGAGTTAACTGGAAAAGCTGTATTAACTCCTGTTTCATCAGAAATGTTAGGCTTTATTTTTAAGATTACACAAAATTAGAGGGAAGCATAATAAAGGAAGAGTTTCATCCATCTAAAACTTGTACGCTGAAATGAGTGAGGATCTGTGCATGCATACATAGATTCTCACTCTCCATTCTGTGCATTTGCCAGTCTACGAATGAAAGTTCAGATGGAAAGAATATCATTAAATTTTCATGTCTTTGTGCTCAAAAAACCTCATCTGTACTACACAGGCAATAAAGGGATTCCACTTCTTAGTTTTTTTCCTTTCTTTGCTTTCAAAGTGCTCGAGTAATCAAAAAGGACATTGAAAGGATATCCCCTTCAGCTAGAGTAGAAGGAGTTGCTGTGAGATAAAAAAAGTAAAGATTGGTTAAGGTTTGGTATTATAACAAAAAGAAGTCAGACAATTCTGGTTCAGTGAAACACATCTTGAAGTCTGCCAATATAGTGACAGTGCTGCTTACTCCTTGTCTCAGCTGCAGAAATACTGTGAGCCTTTTGTGGCCACTGCCTCGTGACTGTTGGGTGCCCACCTGTACAGATACTGGCCAACCTTCTTGCCTCTGATCTACAATCTGTTCTTTCTGAGGCATTTTGGATGGCTGCTTACATTTCAGAGTGTGGTCCTTGGCCAGTGCTGTCCTTTGGCACAGGTACCACCTCACCTGCCTGGAGGTGATGCAGGGCTGGCCAGCAGCAGCTGACCTACATCTGCACAGTGACTGAATGTTGGAGTTTGTGACAAAAGAGCAAACTTCCCACACACAGAGTTATTATGACAGGCTGCCTGTAGGCAAAGCTACGTATGCATGTGTCCAAAGTCAGCACCCCTCAAACCTTTAGGACTGTCTTAACTACTGGCAGAACAGGAGTGATTAAGCCTGAAAACTCACTGGGAAAATTATTTCAGGCATAAAGCAGCAAATGCTGATCCTTGTCACCTCAAGCCACAGCAGCCTGGAATAACTTCATGTCATGAACCAGGAGCCTCAAATAAGTCAGTGGTTGAGAGGAGCTGCTAGCTCCTTCACCAGCAGCCTAAATCTGCACCCCAAAGCTTTGGGGTCAATCAGCTGGAATTACTGGAGCATCACAAGGGACAGAGACCTCCCAAGACATCTGAAGTGCCAAAAAACTGTTCTCACCACATAAAAAGACTGGTCTCAGTCCACAGAAGGCAACTTTCCACTGACCCCGTAATACAGATATTTCACCTTGCTCAGAGAGTGTTGATGAGCAAAGCCATCTGCACTGCTGGGGACAGGCACTGCCTGCAGAGATACAGAGCGACAGCCAGTTTGAAAAAGGTCAGGACTTACACTGGTCTGACAACTGCTTTGCCAAATTTTAGCTTAACACCATTTAATAGAACACAACAGACAGCCCTGGGAACAGAGTGCTGCTGGTAAGAAACTTGGCAGCACTTAAAGAGGGGGTTTTGCAGAGGCAGAAATGTCAAATCACTTCCATAACCAATTTGTCTTTTGTAAAAATACTCAGACCACTATGTACAATCCCATTAAAAAAAAAAAAAGAGCCAAAATTCTAATGATTCTCTGAAACTTTGATGTCTAAGAAACAAAGACACTCCAAAACCTGCATGTGTTTCAGCAATATATTGCTATCTTAAACTGGGTAATAGGTGCAGAAAGGTAATACCTAACCTTGGCCGTACAGAAATGCTCTCATTTCACACTTAAATCAAAAACTTGTTGGAGAGAAACAAGAGAAGGGATTAAGTGTTCTTCTGTAATGCTTCTATATGGTGTTTGCTTAGATTGCTGGATTAACAAAGGAACAGGATTTTATTACATGCATGAGAAACCTAATACAAAATTAAATTAACACAGCTATTTGTATTACTAAAACAGGGCAAAAAGCAGAAAGAACAGCATATTTTAAGTGGCAAAAGGGTAATGTATTATTTCTTCTACTACACAAGTTTATATTAGTAATGAAGGTAAAAAGAAAGTTTTAGTTCCCCTTTAAATGGAATTCACTATTTTTTGTGTTCAGAACGGCTATGAGAAGGAACAAACAAGCAAATCTATTTCCTGCCCACAGCCTATGGCAACTTAAACATCCAAGCTCGCAAAGATTATATTGGGACTCCAAAAACATTATGCAAAGCAGAAAATAAGCTAGTTTGTTTCTGCATGGCTATAAAGTAAACCCCCTAGCTTTGTATGAAGGCATTTAGATAAGGCACATTCCTAATGAAGAGAAACAAAATGTGTAATTGGATGATGTGGTATTATGGTCTTATTTTGAACAGCGATACAAAGCTGTGCAAAGATAAAACAGCTGTCAGATTAATCTTTGTGATTAATTCCAAAAAGCCTTTGCATTCAGCTCTACTGCTCTTACCAGGTACTAAGCAACAAACTAAGAAGTCATGAACTAAAGAGGCAGAACACTTCTGGAAGACATGCAACGCAGCTTTGTCTTCCTATCAGAGAGGAAAAGAAATCAGGGTTTTGCTGCAGCCTGACCTTAGACTTCAACAGCTCCTTTGAAAATAGAAATGTTTTATTTCACTTATTTCTAAAATCCACTTGCTAGGTGTTTGCTTTGACTCAAGAAGGATTAAACAGGTGATGTGTTGGACTGGCTTTCAAAAGCTATGCAAATGCAGCTATGGGTGTTAAATGAGATCAGGTCAGTGGCTGAAGTTCAGTTCCTGGTGGAAGCAACTCCTTGCTGCCTACCTCATCTGAAACAATGCCTCAGCATCCCGAACTAACACCTCAGGCCTGAGCCCAAAGCCCTGCAGGAGAGCTCTGGGCCCTCTTTGGCATGAGGAACAGCTCAGTCGCCATCAGCCTCGTGTCTGACAAACCCCTGGCAGCTCTGCTCAGGAGGAGCATGGGCAAAAACAGATACAACTATGATGCAAGTTGGGCTAGAAATCTTTTTCTTCAGCATCTCTAAAACCATTACAGACAAAATGAAAAGTGCAAGGAAGTTTCTGATACTACAGAAAACCATTGTTTCAAAGGCTGATGCTATGTCTGCCACTCCTTAAGCAGGAGCTGTCAGTGCCTCTCAACTGCCAAGGCTCTGGGTTGCTGAGAGATGCCATCTCCACTCCATCTGCCCCCAGGAGACACCTCATGTCCCTCCAGAGGGGCCTGACACCAGATGAACAGTGGCTCCTGGCAGCTCCCTCATCTGCTTCCTCCAAAATAACTCCCTAAAGCCCCAGATGACGGAAGGGATCAGCAACAGCAATCCAACACTGCTGCAGACAGACTGTACATCACTGCTGCTGATTTTGCAGCATTTGTGTTTAAAAAAAACCCTCCTCTACAAGATATTCCTGAGGGAAATACGAACATAGAAAAAAAAAACACTGTTTTTTTTGTTGGTTTAAAGTTTACAGTGCTTCCAACCTTTTCTTTCCCACCTAGGCTGAAGCTCTGCAGGTGGTGAGCTGTGATCTCTGTGTCTGTGCTCTTCACAATGATCAACTCAGTGTTGTCACTTTCATCAACTAGCAGCCGTGATGTTGGGTTAAATGGCGTGGATGCTTCTAATGCAGCTCCTACAGGCAGGACAGCATGTGGGACTCAGGGATGCAAGAAGACAGCATGTGAGCAGACTACCTTGTGTCAGGTGAGCCCATCTAGGACCAGGAGAACTGGAGTTCACCTGTGGCTTTACTGAAACAGCTGCAACATGGACAGGAAAAAGCCCACGGAGAGTTACATGAGCGTTACTCTAGCAGCTTCAGCAGTCATAGCATTTGACTTTGCAGCCTTTCTTTTTCCCTCAGTGTTCTTTTTAGTATGCAATCATAGAATCACCTAATTGTTTCAGCTGGAAGAGACCTTTAAGGTCATCAGGTCCAACTGTTAGCCCAACATGGCCAAGTCCACCATTAAACCACATCTCTCAGCACCACATCTAGACATCTTTTAAATTCCTCCAGGAATGGTGACTTCACCATTTCCCTGGGCAGCCTATTTCAGGGCCTGACAACACTTCCAGTGAATAAAATTTTCCTCGTGTCCAACTTAAACATCCCTAGCACAACTTGAGGTTGTTTCCTTTTGTCCTGTCGCTTGTTACTTTGGAGAAGAAGCTGACCCCCACCTCACCACAGCCTTCTTTCAGGTAGTTGTAGAGAGCAAGAAGGTCTCCCCTGAGCCTTCATTTTCTTCAGGCTAAACAACCCCAGTTCTCTTAGTCACTCCTTGTAAGACTTGTGCTTTAGACCCTTCACCAGCTTCATTGCTCTTCTTTGGATATGCTCCAGCACCTCAACGTCCTTCTTGTAGTGAGGGGCCCAAAACTGAACACAGTATTTGAGGTGCAGCTTCACTAGTGGCAAGGCACAGCGGGATGATCACTGCCCTAGTCTTGCTGGCCTGAAAAATTAATTCAATTTCAACTAGAAATCCATTTTTAAGTGAGGTAGCTTCATGATTTCCAAGAGATTTTCAGGAGAGCTCCAAGACCCATTGCTGGAGAGCTGTTCAAGCAATGAGCACCCCAGGAACGCTGCAATCTACTCATTGCTGCAGCACATTCCCGTAACTGCTCTCATGATATGCTGATCATCACTTTAAGAAGCACCAGCCCAGAGAGCTGATGGAACGTGTTTCCAGCAATGCTTTCCATTGATATCCTGCTAAACAACATCTGCTATAAATAAGCATGTTTCATCAATAATACATAAAGAATGCATTCAGCGTGGGTTGTAAAACAGATGTATATAGTGAACCATTCAATAATTTCCATGAAGAACAAATGCATTCAAGTAGCACTGAAGCCATAATCATACATTCAGTGAAAACCACCATAAATAGTTTTGTAACTTGGAAACACTTTAATTTTTTCCCCCTTTTCAAAATCTGTAACTATCCTTGTTTTCTGTCATTTTTACTGTTTTTCACTTTATCATTCTCTGTACTTTCCACAGAAAGGATGCTTGATCACTTCTTCTAAAAGCCACCGATAAGAAAATTAAATCCCTTTGGCATCACTGCACGGGGTAGTTGCATAACAAGCCAAGTATATATAGAAATTGCATTCCAAGTGTTTACATAAGAGCTCAGAATAACACAGATGTAAAAAAAAAAAAAATAAAAAAAATTCCAACTCAATTTACAAACCAGCCCTGCAGTGGTTTTGTGTCTGATAACTTGGTACAAGTGAATCAGCTTACTAGCAGTGCACAGTTAATATTATTCTCACACTATTTCCATAACTGGGAAAGAAAGATTAAAAATTGAACAGACAAATGTGTGTGGAAGGGTGATTTGCTTATCTTAAAGAAAATACTTTCTCCTTTCAGAAAGGCTGGCATAGAAGCTGATGCTTTGAAATACTCCATGCTGTCCAAAATCTCTTCTAGTTTCTTGTATTGATGTAAATCAACATACACTCTTAGATCAGACTTCCAGAGACATTTTCTCAGGCTCAGCTTAATGCTTGCAACACCGAAGAAGAAAACCCAAGTTTTTTCCACAAAACTTAAAAGTAACTACACCCTCAAAAGTGACTGGAAGAGCATGATATCCAGGCTTCCAGTAGTTTAATGCTTCTTTCCTTTGTTACTCTAAAAATCAGAAGTGCAGATAGTAAGGGCACTCGAGGCAACAGGCCAATGGGCTGAGAGGGTTATTTGGGATCAAATTATGTTGGTTCAAATCCATCCTGTATATCTACAGTCTGAAGAGAGGTGAATTTGTAAACAGGTACACAAATGGGCAAGCTCTGCTGAAAAGGTCACCAACATCAAAAAACCAAATAATCTAATGTCACTGAATATGTCTATTCAATTCCTTGCCCAATTCATCTGCAAATATGCTTTTTTAAATGTAGAAAGATACATAATGGCATACCACATAAGTAGAAATAATCACTTGTTTAAGCACTCAAAGTAGTGTTAGATACTCCACACAAGGTAACGGTATTGACTACAAATTATTTTTCCATGGGGAACTGCTGTTCTCTCGAGATGGTTTGGCAATACTTGTTTCAGCAAAATGTACTCAAGAGGGTCAGTTTGTGGGTCACTCAGAGTAGAGCAGCAATTTTTCTATTTCTGCCAGGACTGTTTGCTTTGTTGAGGCAGATTTCATTTTAAGGGATGGGATGTTCTCTCAGCAAAAGAACAAAAACTACAGTTCCTATCTAGAACACTATGGTAAATAATCCACAAGCTAAACTCAAATGGGAGTTTTGCTACTGAAAGTCTTTCCAATTTTTATTCTGATCTCAACTGAGCAAGCAGAAATCTGAAAACACACCAAGAAGCATCACCAATTAGAAAAACAGGGCTGTGTAAGAGCAGGAGTGGGAAGAAGGGTTGCAGATATTCCAAACCACCTTTGGATGTGGAAAGCTGCAGCTGCTTACTTGCATTTTGCTGAGTGTTATCCTTGTGCCAGAGTGAGTGACAGCAAGGACTGGCAATGCTGAGGTGTGCTTCTGTATGAATTTACATGCCAAAGCCCACAACGTGTCAGAGTTTTCCAATCCCAACTTCCCATCCCACGCTCTGAAGGCTAAGTAGCATAATCACATATCTTCAAAATGGTCCTATAATCCAAAAGAGAATTACTACATCTACTTAAAATTTCCATGCTAATTACACAACTTATTTTTCTTTAAAGAAAAAAGTATTTGAGCAATTGTGCAAGATGTTTAGTACTTTGTCCTAAAGAAATATATTGTGAAATAAAGAGGGGACATACAGAGTGCAGAAGGTGAGCAAAGCATTAACTTCCTTCCCTTGCCCTGATAATTCCAAATCAGCTTTCCCATCCTCCAACCCAGAGCAATGCAGAATCAGATCTCTGCACAGATAACACATGTTTGCTTTGGGGTAGGTCTCTCCTTATGCTGCACTTCTCAGAGGTCCTGCAGAGGGTGTTCAGCAGGCAGTGTCCTGTTCAGCCTCTTGCCATCCCCTTGGGCAAGAATCACATCTGAAGGACTTCACAAAACACAGGTATAATTGTTTTTCTAATAACAATGTTTTATAAAACAAATATTCAAAGTTTTGGAAACAGTCAGGATAATCGAAATCAGTTGAGTTTATGACCCATATGCAGCCTTAACAAGCACTAAAGAGGATTCTGGAAATGTTGAAGCTTCATTGTTTGGGGTTTTTGTTTAGGTATTTTTTGCTGTGGAGGTTTTGTTTTGTTGGTTGGTTTTTAAGTGAGGGTTAGTTTGCTGGCTGGGATTTTTACACAGAAGAATTTCTTTAAAAACCCATCCACCAACCAGGCTTAATTTGTGTATGGGGTTGGTGCTGAGGCTCCAAAGGAGCAGGACCTGGAGCTGGAAACCCTTTAAGGATAGTACCCAGCATCTGCTCTCAGAGAACATATGGAGCCTGGGACACTAAACTTGCAGGGGATGCATCACTTCTTTTCAATCACATGTAAAATAATCTTATGAATAAAATTTCTCCTCAAAAACCTTTAAAATTTGAGTACAATCTCTGTGTTCTTGATGGAGAGCAGCATTCATCTGCATCAACTGGGTTTTATAGGTTTGGTTGATTGTTTTTAACCCGGCTACACCTTGAGTGCTTTCTCTTAACATTATGACCCAATCCTGTCCCACTATGACAAGCATTTAAACACATCAGTTGATAATTCAGCTAGGCAAATTAAAAAAAAAAAAATCTATCTTCTTTTATCCTCTGGGAGGGAGGAGGAAATCATCTCCTGGCATCTGATGTAACTTGCAGGTTTATTTTCTTGAGCAGCTTTTCCTAGCCTAAGGTGAAAAGCCACAGGGGGTCAAACGACTGAAGCACACCAGGAAAGATAAGAGAAACTCCAGCTTTGGGAAACAGAGAAGAGTAATCGCTGAGATCAGAGAATGAGGAACAGCAGCAAGCAGAGTGCTGTGTGGGGTTCCCAAATGCTGTACTTAATACTGGCATTCACAAGCTAGTGAGACAAGACTGTTTCAGGCACAATCACATTTCTTCACCATAAAACCAGTGTAAGGAATACCTGCAGGAAGTCCAAGGAAAACTACAGACCATTTGGAAGCATGAAAACATCATGCTGAAAGGCACCAGTATAATTTGTTATTAATAAGTGTAAAGCGAGTATATAGGTTTCTATATGAATACATTTATGCCATGTGAGAACCTATGGACCTAGCCCCATAAGTTTCCAGTGCATCACCAGCAATGTACTCTGAGCAATACCTTCTTACCTCTGGAGGCAGATGTTTCTCTCCCTCACTCTCATACTTTACTAATAAAGCTTCAAGTATAGAATGTGTTCTTCTCGCTTCTGAGATACCATGTGTATGAAATACCAGAAACTAGAAGGCAAATAATCAAGATAAAATAATTTTAAATACTCAACTAACATAAAAATATAATTACACTAACACCACCAACATTGTGTCCCTGATCACATAACACCAAGACAATCCCCATGCTGCCTTAACATCAAAGTTCAAGCTGAAGCATCTCTGGGGAGCTGAAATGCCTTCAGCTACTTTATGTTAAAAGATTTCAACCAAAAACTGTTAGAAGAGTTGAAATACTAGATTTGGGTTTTCTTTATGTTCAGGAGAGAAGAGAGTTTTGGTTGCAGTGTTATGAGAATTGTTAAAGCATAAGTGATAGGTATCTGCAACTAATTAAATTAATTTTCTATAGTCAAAATCCTCCCACCACTTAAAGTCAGTTGAATCTCTGACATGAGAAGATCCTCTCTCCTCCAAAACAGTGATCCTTCTGAGGGCCATCACAATGTCACT
Source organism: Bucco capensis (assembly GCA_013396975.1). NCBI lineage: Eukaryota > Metazoa > Chordata > Aves > Piciformes > Bucconidae > Bucco > Bucco capensis. The sequence goes on along the minus strand of VWZO01011444.1, from coordinate 17,177 downwards.
TACTCCTTGTATCATACCAGGCATGTGCATATCTCCACCAGCTTCCCAGAACAGATAAGGACCGGTTCAGGGACAGAGCTCTCCCTATGCTTTCATTCTTCTGATCTCTCCCTCTGCAGTATCTGGATCCAAAATATGATCTAAAATAGAATTTAATTTATTTCCTTCTGGACAGTAATGGAAAAAATGGGCCCATGGAGATCTGTTCAGTCTTCTATTACTGTACATGCATTAAACATTAAAATAGCTACACTACATCTCTTAGGAGAGGTATTAAAAATGCACAGATCATTTCCAATTTGAATTCCATAGTTATCCATAACGCTCTCAAAGGTTTTTATTTTTTCAGATGTCACCATGTCACTTCCCCAAGCAACTTCTTAAACCTCTCCCTCCTCAATTTCTGTCTGGCTGCTTCTTAATAGGTACAAATTCCTCACAAAAATTCCACCACCCCAGGCTTCCCCAAACAGGACAAGCAAAAAGCACTCTGGGCATACCCAGCCTTATCTCAGCACTACATCAGGCTTCCTGAAGATAACAGAAGTTTGCTATAGCCTTATCATTGGCCCCTAACCCCTGATTCCCACCCTGTAACCACTGCCCCAGTTTGTTCTGGGTGTTGGTAGTGCTTTAGCCACATGGTACTTCTACAATGGATAGCAAAAGCCCACACTCTCAGAAGGTGCTCCCAGCAAAAATCATGCCTGTTTCTATGGCAGAAGGTTGTTTTCTGAAAAACAGGATCTCATCCATGGGATTGGTAGCTTACTCAAGTTGTAATGCTTGGCTGCTGCAAGAAACCTGCTCTTGTGCCCTGGCCCTAGAGTACATCAGCATACCCTGGATTAGAGCCACAGACAAGGGATACCAGAAGTAGGCTGCCTTAAGGTTTTGTATAAAGGAACAAACCAAAATAAGGAGGCAGCATTTACCTCTTACTCCAGGATGAGTGTCCTTATCATACCCATAACTGAACAGGGCATTGCCACCAGCAGCCAAAGAGATATCCCCAAGCCCTTCTCCATAATGAAGAATAAGTGCAGCTTCATTTCTATCATCATTCACCTGTGACAACACTTTTATCTCCTGAGGGATGCAAGAGGGCACCTGATTCCATGGAACCTTTAGGAACTTCAGTCCTTGCAGTATTTGGCTGAGAAAAGCCTGATAGTCCAGGCATTATCATGGGAAGGAGAAGGGGACATACATGCATGTGTGTAACTGCTCAAGTAAATCTTCTTCATAAATCTTCTTTTTTTCCCCCAAATTACAAGGTAGGCACAGGATGAGTAATGTTTCTTCTCAGTACAACTTGGTTAGATGTTACATCACTACGGATGTATCTGTTGATGTGACTTCTATGACACCTTGCTTTCTCCATGAAATTTTCCATGGATATTTTCCAGTATTAACCAAAAAGATACACCTAACTCCCAAAAGGAGTTATCTAAACCCATTTCACAGATTAAGGCTGAAAACTACAGTTCTGCTGTAGACCAATAAAAGCCCTCTTGTTTTCTGTACCATAGCCAAAACCCAAACTGAGTACCCAATGTCTCTGCTCTCCAAAAGGCTAATCTAACTCATAATATACTTAATTTGCCCATACAGATGTAAGATGCTCAGCCAATTTGCTCACATTCCCATGAAATGACTTGGATTTTTTTCTGTTTTCTATTAAAGATAAAATTATTGCTATAAGAATCCTGCAGTCTGGCTGCTAAGCCCTTAGTGTTTCCCCAGAGAAATGCAATCACTATCATCAGCTGTGAATAGAGTCACAGCAGCTTTACATTGACCCTTTGCCAATTTATGCCTTTATATTTTCCTCTTTTTAATGCAGTTTCTAATCCATGGCTTTATTTTGCCTTTCATGCAAAACTTTATGCAATAGACTTACCAAAAAGATGCTTTGATAGCTCACTAAAGTGTCAGCTGCTCCTTTTCCCAATATTTCGTTCACATGTCCAAAAAAATTCTAGTACACATACAAGTCTTTCCTCCAGAAGAGGCCCCAAAATCAGCAGGTACTGGTGTTATTAAAATATAAATTTACTTCTTATTTCCAAGAAATTTTCTTACTACTAAATAAGGCCAATCTATTTTACAACAAATTAAACCTGCAACTGGACTCTACACCATTAATTACAACCCTCTGAGCTCTTTATTTTAGCCAGTTTTCAATCCACCCCACTGTCCATCAGAAGGTATTTGGTGTAACCTTACCTTAGGAGAGGACAGTACCCTGCACATGAAGCCCCATCTTTGCTGATGAAGGATGAGGTTTACTAGGGAAGGGAGACTAACCCACTTACAATAAACAGGGAATTTGAACAAGGGACAGGCTGAAAACTTGCCTCTACCCCAGTCTCTGGCCCATGCTGCAGCCGCCAGCAAACTCATCAGAAAGGAACTAATGGCCCAGCTGCTCTGTAGGATGTTCACATACACATTAGGAGAGCAGGGATAAAAGCTCTTTGTACTTCAAACTGAACCATTGCTATCCTCTGGTGATTTACCCACCCTTGTGTCAGCAATTCCCACCAGGCTACTTGATCAAGACAGAAGTCTCACTAGATTTCCCAAGATCCAAACTCCACAGGGTTCCTTTCCAAAGTCCCAAGCAGCAAGAAACAGATGGAATCATCATCTTTCCTCTGATGCCCTCATCATAGGCCACAAGAAATGTTGCTGTTCAAAGGACATGGTCACTGACACCCGCAGCAGAGCCATACAAAGAACACAGAGAACCTGTGCAGAAGATGTGGGAAGGGAAGTTTGCTGGGTGGCATGGAGGNCTCCCCACACTTTACTGTGGGCAATGAATTTAATGCTCATGGAGGGAGTATATCCTTACCAATCCCACTAGGAGATGGAGTGGCAAGAGCAGAAGGCCAGCACTGGTGCAAGCACCTCAGCCTGGGCAACACCATTCCATTGATGTGGTAGCCTGAAAACAGTGGTCCATGACCTGTCTGAGGGTGTTGCAGATTTTAGAGGGGAGAGCAGAGCGCTCTGTTCCTCTGCCATCCACCTGTCCCCAGGCACTCTTCCCTCAGCAAAGTGGTCACCAGTGCTCTACTCCCCTAAGCATGGATATGAGTGCTCAGACCTGCAGACCATCCTTATTTTGAGGACAGGGCTAGTGCTGCTGCTGTCCCAGAGGATTTGACCTAAGGACTCTGTGCTGACATTACAAGGGCACAGATAAGAAGAATGGGAGCCTTCCTGCTGGATGCCTTGCTATCAGGCAGGGAAGACAGCTCAAGGATACAGAACAGAATTTGGAGGTGAAGGGAAAACAGCTCCAAAACAAAATACCTTTCCTATTTAAGGCAACAGAAATACCAGCCACACACTGTTTACAGCTTGTTAGTTTATACAGTTTTAATTCCGATGTGTTCTAACCTCAAATGGTTTAGCCATATGCTCCCTGTTCACAAGGTTAGTCTGCCTGCCGATAAGCAATTCTTTTTAGATTTTTTAGTTTTTAAACTTTATCAACAGTATTTTGGAGAATTTGAAGACAATTCTGTTAAGTTTTGTGTTTTAAGATTTTCTGTGCTGATATTTTCACTGGGGAAGGGATTTCATGATAGACCTACTCAAGGTTACAGTTACGAATGCCAGTCATCTGATGGAATGTGGAAAAACAGAAGCATGGAATAAAATAGAGCATGTAGGCATGTCCCCTTGCTGTGTGCCATGCTGCAGCAAGAATTGCACAACAGGCAGATCTTCAGTTCATCTGCAAGGTCAGAAGTTCCAGCAAAATCACTTTTACACTGCCTTACTGCAGTCATCTTCCCCTGAACACAACAATGACAACACTCTCTCCAAGCATCTTTCCCAGCCATGGAGCAGAGAAAGAGACCAGCAGCCTGATGTCCATCAAGGCATCAAGTCAAGTCCACCTGCTCCAAGTCACACAAAATTGAGTTTAGGGTCACACCAGGCAGCCTGTGTGCCCCAGCAGCACTGCAGCTGCTACCCAGCATGGTTAGCCTGCTTCAGAGCCTTCAGGAACCTCATAGGGACAACAGCAAGTCTTGTGAAAGTCTATCTGCCTCCTCTTCACCAAAACACTGCTCTAGAGCAACAAAACCCTTATGGCCAGCAGCCCCTTGTCCTCCCACTTGTTCAATGATCAGTTAGGACCAAGGAGGAGTATTTTCAGTATGTGGTCCTTGGTTTTATCTTGCTTCTAAGCTCTTGTAGCAGCAGATAAATTATCCATTAATAAAACACAGCTTACAGGAATAGACAAACATTTATCTTCTTTCAAGAGCAGTGTTTTGTTGACTGATTGTATCTACAGAAGTGGAATGAAAGCACAAACATCATAAATCCCTCACAAAGAGTGATAGTTTTGTAAAAGCAGGTGAAAATGCAACTTCAAGAAAGATAACATGCAGAATTAAGAGTCAGGAAATTTAAAAAAAATACTTTCCCTAAAACCCAAAAAACACACTGTAGCCTGAGAACTTCAGTAATTTTCAGATCCTGATGTAACATCAACTGTTGGTAAACTGGTGGCCTTTTGAGGCAGTGACAGAAAGTTTAAGTTGTTCCACATAAAACGCTCCAGAATGTAAAATATATTTATCCTGACTTAATGATGGAGTGAGCCCTCTTAAACAAGCAATTCCATGACCAAGAATATTTTTAATTAGTTGTACCAGAATAAATGCATCCCAATTCCCAAAGTCTTTCCATTGATCTCCTTGTGGATCCTTCTCTGCCAGGTGAGCCTATTATCTTTCCACTATATGAACCCACTGCTCCATATTCCCTTCCCTACCCAAGAATCTGATTTTTGCAAGATTTAAAGGCATTTCATATCCAAAAAGCCCCTAACACGTCACACCCAGCAGATGATGGGCTGATGATCTCAGAGAGCTGCCAGAGAGTGTCCTTGCACAGCCATGGAGAAAGGAGCCTATTCAGTCCTTGGGACATTCCATCCCATACCTCCTCATCCTAGCAGGACCACCCCTACTCTGAGCTCCTCAATCTTGGAGGCTCTGATCTGAACCTAGGACACCCAATAGGATGTCCTCCCTCTCCCCTCTGCTGTCAGAAACCTTCCCAGCAGGAATGTTTTTTTTCCATCCTGCCTGGCAATAAATCCAGGCAGGCAAGGCGCAAGCAGGAGGGCACTGGGGTTTCATAATTTAAACATTACACCCTGCCATTCTGCAGAAGTGAACTAAACAGACATAAAACAATGGTCACAAATATTTCAACATCTATTCCAAAACATGAGTCCTAGAGACAGCAGAGGCTACCGAGAGTCAAAGAGCCGAGCACAAAGCACTTGGTGCTTGTGTAAGAGATGGCAGAAGAATGCCTCATCCTTACAGGCAAGGGCTGAAACACTGCAAGGAGTGATGCTTCAGAGACAGCACCGTTGTGGGGCTGCCTGCCAAGACACAGACTGGGTGGTTGCTGCTGAGCAGCTTCTAATGGGGTCCAGGGTCTGCTAGAGACATCTCCCTCCTCTAATAAATGTAGTTGTGGGTTAAATCAGGCATGCAGTAGCCTAAGATACTTATCTGCCATTTTACTTTTCTGGTAGGTATAGCTGGTCCTGAGTGACCATTGGCACTGTCATCTCCTACAGCCAGTGAGGAGGATCCAGGTCCTCCTGGCAGAAGGTGAGCCCCACATAAGCAGTGGACTGGGAACAGTGCTGATTTCGTCTGGATTCTCCTCTGCCACCCAAACCAGGGCATCTTTTGTGGTCTGAAGTTGCCATGGAAACAGTGGTCCTATATAGGTCATCCCATCCCAGGACTCCAGCTATGGCTTGAGATGCTGGAGGTGACTCACATCTGCTGCAATTCCTTGTCATTATCTTGTCATTATAGAGGCTGAGAATATTGGTCACAAAGTGGTCAGAGTTGTAACAAGAATTCTTAAATAACAATTAGCTGCCAGCTAAGCAACCTCCAGTTCCCTTTAGCAAAACTCTCGTGCCAAGGGTGTAGACCACACACACATAGCAGGCATTTTCTTAATAAAAAATCCCAAACAACAAAAAACAACCAAAAAGAAAAGAAATTAAAAAAAAAAAAGAACAAGCATCCCATTAGAGTCCTCAGAACCAAAATCAGGTAGCAGATTGATTAAAAATCAATAAAAATCTTTCCATTCCTACATGCCAACCTGAGGCAGATCTCAGGTACTCCCTCTGCTGTGGTCTGCAGCTCATTATAAATAATCTGAAAATACTTCTCTGAACAAGAAAACCAAAGGTGTCACAGATAACAGCCTGTTTGACCAGCCAAAATCCTGCAAAATGCACCACATTGCTTCTCTACCTTCTGTCCTTGCCATGCTAGCTTGTGAAATGCAGGTCATGGTCATTTGCTAATGCTCCATACTGTCCATTTCCATGAGACTGCCTATAAGTGTCAGAAACTAGTTCTTTGTGCGCAGCCTTCATGTCCCAGTGGAACATGGCAACAGGGAAGGATCAAGGGCAACAGCATATGGTGTAGAAGAGCTCATGAGAGCAGACAGTGTCCTGCTGCCAAATTCATCCCCGCCAAGAGGCACAGCCACCTGACGAGCTCCCAGCACCAACAGAAAAACCCTGAAGTGACCTCAAGAAAATGAATCCGAAACAGAAAAATCAGAGGCACACCCATAAACCAAAAAGTGCAACAAAGAAAAAAAATCAGAATAATCAAACTGTACTTCCTATAAAGAAGAACAAGATGATTTCTCTTTTTTTAAAGACCTAGGAGGAGCTCACACACTATAATGTCCTTTTGGCAAGGGAACAGCTGAGAGTTGTTACATCAAGATATCTGTAAATAATACAATTCATCTCCAGATCTATATTAATTTGCCAAAAATATATGTTACCACTGGCCTGGACACTATGCTATTCTAGGTAGATTAATGATACAATATATTTAGTATTAATTATTTGTTTATATAATACACATTTATAGGTCTTTTTACAATATACCCCAAACTTCTATACTTATTCTGAAAATGCACTTTGCAAAGAGAGAAATAGTTCTTCATATTCTAAATGTGTGTTATTTCTCATTAGATCAAAGCACCTTGCTGCCCCTTGCTACCTACAAATTGAGAATTGCTGATGAATGGAGGGAGTCTATTTGGCAGCGATGCTAACAAGATCAACCCCAGCCTGCTGCCTGCCAGGAGAGCACAGGGGGCATGGGCATCTTCCCCAGCTTGCTCACTGCAACTGCCAGGAAAAGAAAGTTATCCATGTCCAGAGCTCTGCCCTGCTCATTGTCCAGCCTGCAATACCAAAAGCATGGTCATAAAAAGAGTTCCTTTTGCCATCGCACTCTTCCCATGGATGGGACATTCCTTGGTTGGTTTCTCTTCAGGTGATTCCTGTCAGAAATCACCTACTTATTACACTGAGATGTACCTCAAGGCTTGCAAAGATGTTAGCAGACCACATTCAATCCATTTCAGCAATTAAAAGTCTAAGGGAAAAAAACTCTGTCACCATAGGTACCTGGAAAACTGAACCTTATTGAGCATGGGTCTAGTTCTGAAGTGTGCAAAAGATCATTACTGAAATTGTGGAGAGGAAAAAAAGAAAGCTTCAGTGTTGTGCTCAGTGAAGCAGAAGGGTAGGTCTGGCCAGGTGCTCCTAGAGAGCCCAGGATCTCTGGCACAAAGTGTCTGCTTTACAGATGCCTCGCATTTTGCCAAGCGAAAACATGGCAGAAATTGATGTCCATCTACCACCCCAGACATAAGCAAGTCCATTTCCCCTCCTGGCAGCTCTCACCTCTCATTCCTACATGTCACTGCCAGGAGGGAGACCATGGACACTGGCTGGTTGACAGGGAACCTGAACAAGTCATGGTTATGGTGAGGTGTCAGGACACAGCCCAGCTCATGGCATTTCCACCCTTATGGAGAGGACTGCTCAGACCTCTGCAGGGGTGGTTAACACAGTACAGGGCCACCACCCAGCCACACCTCCTCATCAATTACTGTATTGTTGATGTTAAAGGTCTCTTCCAACCTAAAGTCCAACCACTAACCCAGCACTGCCAAGTCCACCATTAAACCATGTCCCTCAGCACCACATCTACATGTCTTTTAAAAACCTTCAGGAATGAGGACTCCATTACTTTCTCATGTCCAACCTAAACCTCCTCTGACACATCTTGAGGCTGTTTCCTCTTGTCCTGTTGCTTGTTACCTGGGAAAAGAAACCCGCACTACAATCTCTTCTCAGGTTGTCATAGAGTGAGAAGGTCTCCCCCTGTGCCTCCTTTTCTCCAGAATGAACAAACCCAGTTCCCTCTGCTGCTCCTCGTAAGGCTTGTACTCTAGACCTTCCACCAGCTTCATTGCCCTTATTTGGACATGCTCCAGCACCTCAATGTCCTTCTTGTACTGAGGGGCCCAAAACTGAACCCAGACTGCAAGGATGAAATCCACAGCAATCCTCCAGGAAGTTTCAAGAGACTTAATGGGAAAGAGTAAAAAGGCAAACATTGGTGCCATGGGCAGCCTGCTGCTGGTGTCATTTTCTGATACCACAAGCTTGACACAACAACCCACGTTTCATGTTCTTCCACCATCTTAGATGTAATCAAACTTTAAGAGATGTCAAAACCTGCTTTTATGTAAGTTTATGCAAAGAGAACATCTTAAAGTGATTTCTAATAAAACTTGGAAGAAGTTGGACACAGACACAGTTATCCTTGAGCTTGTGCACAGTGTCAAAGAGACATGCTCTGACCACAGCAGTGTTTGGCTGTAGTTATATTAGCAGATAAATTTTGCTTAGTTTGTTATGGAATAAAAACCTCCTGTTTGCCTTTTCCAAGATGAGGAGAGAAATGAGGTGGAAACTTGGCTGTGACCTGAAAAATCAATTAAACCTGCACATTTCATTTAGAGCACATCAGTGCTCTAAAAGGTGGAAGAGTTTTCCTGCTAGAAATGTGGCATTCAGCATGTTGGTCTTGATCACTTGTTGCAGGTGTTTCAAGGCTTGAACAGACAAAATCAGATCTCAAAGATCCAAATCCAGGGCAGGTAATAGAACAATCCTGGAAAAGCCAGATTAAGTAGATGGAGATGCTGAAGGGTTTGCTATTCCAGGACAAACATAGTCAGGACAAGGCTCAAACAGATCCCACTATTTAGCAACATCTGCTCTGGGTAGGTGGAGCTGAGGATAGTAAACTGGGACTTGTGCTGTGCAGCAGATGCCAGCAGACCTTGGTCCTGTGATTCATGGAAACACATCTTTAATCTTGGAAATCCAAGAGAGAGACACAAATCCCCAGAGAGACAAGTTAAGATTCCTGTGACAAAACCAGTCCCGTCACACTCATCCCCAAACCTTCTTCTCTACTGCTTTTCCCCAATGCTTCCACCAGCAGAGGAGAATTTCTACTTAAACTTTCAGTGTTCTTCCAGGACTATTTCAGATGTTGAAGCAAAAGGCTGCAATCATTTCAACTGCATACAAGTTGAAATGATTAGAATCACCCACTGCTTTATCAGTTGCATTAGCATGAGGATCAGCTCACTCCTATTTTTATCAGGCTTTCTTCATTCAACTTGTACTTTTAAGATCAAAGCAAGCATTACTCCAACTTCCAGCAGAGACAGCTCAAGATAAACCTACTGTCATTATAGTACTGCTGTAACCAATTTTTGTCTGCCACTGCCCTGTGGATCCTCTCTCTTCTGGCATCCTTTTTAATGTACACACCTTCATTTTTCTGCTGGCATGCAGCAATACACAGTTCTAAGAAAAAAATGCTGCAGAAGAGACATCTCTTCGTGGTTCCTGTCAGAACGAGCAGCTTTGCCATCCCAGATGCCCAGTGTGTGGGAGCTTCCCACACCCTCCCTGGGATGTGCTAAGACCACAACCATGGTCTCCCATTAAAAAGACAAAAACCAATATAGCAGCACATAACCCCCTCTCCAAACCACGAAGATGCTGGCAAGATTAAAGGCCAGAAAGCCAAGAGGCACTACTACCTTAAACAAGCTAGATTTTCATCCTGTCAGTGTGCTCTCCTCAGTTGTCATGATGAAGCAGCACTGCTTTACCATGCAGGATTTTAGGAACATTTAGGGAGAAAGAAACATTGGCACAAGCACACATCCCTATTACAGTAACCAGTTGCAATACCACTAGGAAAAAAACCTTACACAATCATCAAGCTTTAAATAGGTCTAAGCTTACATAGCTGACTTGAAAATCCAAATGTCTGGGTTTTTAACCCAGAAGAACAGCAGCTAGCAAATGATCAAGGACTGTCCTCACTGGTCATTTTTTCTTGCCAGCCAAGTTAACGTTGAATAAACATGGGACAAGAGGGCAGGAAGGACTTACCAGACCAAGGGGAGCATTGCATAGACAGGACTGGTCCTTAGGCACCCCAGACAGGCAGTGTCCTGCTCCCACAAGTATCCCAAGAGAACGGATACCTAAAATCTGCCATGTTGCCCTCCTGGCACTCTCCTGCTTGTGGGCACACTCTCAATGCAAGCATCCTCCTGTCCTGACTTGAGGTCCCTTACCCACAGCACTCCATCTCCTGCCCTACCAACTCCAGCCCACTGCTCCCTCTCTCACTTCCAGCTATCACCTCCCAGCTTCACATTCCCCATTGAAATTTCTTGCCAGATTGGCCAGCCCCTTGGTCACCTACCTTCTGCTCTCCTTGGCCAGGTGGATCCCTTCTCTCCCATCTTCTCCAGTGGTAAAAGGCTGATTACTGTCACTGGCCCCAGCTGCCACAAGCAGGCTCTGACACATAAACCCCTCCACTCCAATGCAAGGGACAGCCCCAAGCCTTACCAGCTGCTCTGACCACAGCTGGACAGGCCTGATGTGGCTGAAGCACTTGTAAATGCCCAGTCTTTAGTCAACAGCAGCTTTGTTTAAGGCTGGACTCATAGCTTTAGTGTTTATTGTTACTTACTGGCACACTTTCACTTTTTTTTTGTCAAAAATCATCATTTTTTGTGGTGGGTAAGGTCACTAGCCACAGGACTGAGCCGTAGGGCAGTGATCCCTGGCTCTCCCCACCACAAGGGAACCAGCTCACACAAGTGAACAGAAAGCCCCCCTTCCCCACCAGGAACCTAGGGATGAGAAAGCTGAGGCTCTATGGTTTTCCCCCTTGAAATACAAAAAACATTGAGAAGCCTGCTAACACTGCTCCTGCTTCCTAAGAGGTTACTTTCTACAAAATATGCTGCTAAATTTTAGAACAGAGACTGTGTAGTACTAATTTCTACAGAATTATATTCTAAGGGCTAGTTTCAGCATATTTAACTTCTATTATTGTCCTTTCTAAACAGTTTCCTGGGATAAAAGCTTACTTGGATAGGAAGCTGAACAAGTTGCAGTCAATAGGATTTATTATTTTCAACTATTTGATCAATACATGTTTTGCAGAATTATTGGGAAAAGAATCAATCAGGAATGGTTAGAGACATCTCCCTCATGAAATAAAGATCTGCTGTCTTGGCATGTTAATATCCGTGACAGCTTGTAGCAGCCTCAGAGCAGTAGCTCTTGCTCTAAAACCAAAGCTACTTCTGGTTCTCTCATACCTCTGGTCATAGCTGCAGACTCCTGCACTTGCTGCATGACTTTTCCTTTTAATTGCTGGAAATCAACAGACTATCAAAGGGAATCAAATCCAATATGATGCTTTTTTATCAAACAAAAAACATCTCCAGTCACTAATAGTAAAACTCTCCAAAAACATTTATTTATCACTAATGAAAATACTGTACAGTACCCAAGAAAAGGGGAGGGGAAAGGTAATGTATTAAGACTGTCTTTCATCAATGTCTTTGTCCGGATCCGTCTCTGCAGCTTCACTCTCCTGTTGCTGTTTCTTCCAAAGTTTAGCCATAGCAAGCAGTTTGAGATTAGGCTGATTGGCAGTATCTTCTGGGAAAATATAATCATAGTATTCCTCCCAGCCAGCATCAGACTAGGGGAAAAAAAATACCACAAAGCAAGTTTAATTTGTATGTTCATGTTAGCTATCAGAAGGTGCTTCTAATAAGCATAACAGTGAGATAAAACTAAAATCACTGTTTGTTAGACCATCTATAGAAGCTGAAAGCAACGGGCTGAACAGGTGTAAGGCAGTACTACTGCAGGCAGATTTGATCAATCTCCTGGCTAGTGTTTCCCAAAGTGAAGAAACGAACGCTGTCTGCACAGCACTACACAGTTTTGTCTGTGATAGGAGTTCAAAGTAACGGCAGCTTGCGCATTTGCTAGGAGTATTTTACCCTGAATCAACTGCCCACCTAGCTTGCTGAAGAGCAAAGACCTCAGCAGTATGTGTTTCCTGTCCATGCTTTTCTTCAACTACTGCAGTAGAATTGGTACACAGTTACAGCACCCATCATAGCCGAGCTTGTGTAGCAGACTCCAGCATAAAGCCACCAGAGATTCAAAGTAACTACTTGCATAATTTTTCCTCTTACCCCATCTTCAGCCTGCAGTTTTCTCCTCTTCTTTATTTTTTCAGGCATAAGTTTATCTATCCTCTCTTTACTGGTATCAGTTCCAAACTCCTCTTCAAAGTTTCTCCAGGATTCCAGAAGCATGACTCTCTCCTCCTTCTCCTCACAGTTTCGCATTGCCTTATTAGCCTCTTCGTAAATCTGCCGGCATCTTGATAAACTCTCCTCCTTTCCTGCAGATAGCTCAAACTGTGCAAAGCTGATCCATACCTGTGGCAAAAGCAAAACAAGATCAGGCTGAAACCTCCATTCTGAAGTCCGACAGCTAAGTGATATTTTAAAAAACCCAAGCAGCTAAAAAAGCAAATTCCAGTGCAAGTCTAAAGTACATTTTCATAAGCAGGTATCTAAAAAATTCATGTCTTATTTCACGTGTGAGACTTGCTTCAGTTTGAACATTCTGTCCTGCCATGTAAAGCCATGATGACCAATTTCTTGCAGTTGTTTCGCGTCACGACAAATCTGTCTGAATTTGGTCAAACGACAGCACCAAACTACATTGGAAAAAATCACAACTATTTTTAAATTGCAATGTTTTTGCAACTATAATTCCAAAGCTACTCAGCAGGAAGAGGGCTGCTTGGAAACCTTCTGCAAAGCCTTCTTTCATGTTAAGATATGCCTGTTGATATATGTAGCCTTTTCATTGCACAGGCATGGGCCTGAACTTTGGTTCACTGGTGATTTGAAAAAGCCAAGCAACCCAAACAGTCAAGGATTTCCATCCACCACTGGATGGACCAGATTCCAGACCAGTTCTGTGTTCTGGGTACCCAGACAGACCTTTACATGCTGTGTCCGCTGAAGTAATCTGCGGTAAAGATTCCTTGTTTTCTCATACTCCTCTTGCTCTATTTCAAAGTCAATGTAGGATTTCCAAAGAACCTACAAAAGAGAAGTCTCTCATTATATTCAAGGCACTCTGAGATAATGGAAAAAAAGAAAAACAAAAAAACCTAAAAAGAGGAGGAGCATGAATAAATGTGAAATTTCTCTGAAAGAAGTTTCAGTGACAGGAGTATTAATTGACCATACAAGCTAGCATTACGACTAAGCAATATCAAGTCTTGTGCACATAATCCACTTAGCTTACTCCTGTAAGCATGTTTCTCCCACCATGTTTTATCATGGCTTTTATAGTCCTGCATATCCTGCCAAGAAACAGATGCTAAATTAATGAGACACAGGCTAAGCCACTATGGTAAGCAGTTCTGTTCAAGCTGGTAGATTATTTACGTTTTAATTAGCCACACTGTGTAATAAATACCTTAAAATTGTGCCAACTGTAAAGTTCACCTCCCCCCTTACCTCTGGCATGTCTAGCCGGGGCTGGCCAATAGCCAGCTCATATATTGCACGAGCTCTATCGATATCACCAAGAATGGTCTCCAGCTCAGCAAATTTAATCCATGATGTGCAGTTTTCTGGTGCAAACTCCAGGAATTTTTCATACAGCTTTCGGCAACGATCAAATTCTCGCAATTGTAACTCCAATTCAATGTAACCTTTAAATAGTTTGTTTTTTGGACATTTACCTATGGATGTCCCCTGTTAAGCAAAAACAAAACAAAACAAAACAAAAACAACAAAAAAAAACCCCCAACAAATCCACTTAAAGGTCTTGCAAGTAAAAAAATCCACTCTGTTTTCTAAATCTATGTTCACTCTCCAGTATTTGAACTAAAACTCATTTTTGAGCAGTTTGTTTTTAAGACTTTGGTTAGGGCCAGTACAATATCCAACCAACATTTGCAAAACAAGTGTGCACCCACAAATATCGACAAAAACTCCAAAAGCAGAAAACATTCTAACTTCCACATTTTTAAATTACTTGGATTCCTCATTAAATACGAGTTGAAATTCACCTTGCTTCAACAAATGAACACTTCATTTTGCATCAAAACCTGGAGAAAGTATAGTACTAGCCTGTACCTGGCTCCCAGAGAAGCAGTTCCCAAGCATCTCATAAAGCATATTATATCAAGAGCAACTGTCTCCTGGACCACCACTGCTATTCATCACCACAGAGAGAATTGTCCATGTTCCCTGACTGCTCCCTTACAGTAATAAATAGATGGAGAATAAGGTTTTTTAAAAATATTTTCTTTTTATATGCTTCAGCATCTGAAGAAAAGTGTCTGTCCTAAGCCACAGTATCGAGCTGTAAGAAAGCAGTTTTTGATTCTTATTTGGGGAATCTTTTAAAGCATCAGTTAAGAACAGGTGTATCTGAGACCGACATGTAATGAGCTTTGCTCTCTGAGTCCCTTCTGTAGGCAAGTATTATTTATTAAGCACTACTGCCTCTGTTCCCTCTAATTTGAGATCAAATTTCCCTACTGCAGTTCTCCTGCACAACCTTCCTACACATTATCTTGGTACTTATTAAAAATGGAAGAAACAACCACTTGGTTGTTTAATACCATTATAGCTCTCCAGCCCTACAAATGCCTTTTCTCTTTCAAAATATGTTCAGTTCTTCCCCATATGACTCCATTACTATTTTTTTAATCAGCATAGGCTCCAGCTGATCTCCTGTCTCAAAGTCCCAGCATTGCTCCGAGCCTGGGAAAACAAAGAATCCGCACGCCATCTGCAGCCAGTGAAAGTAAGGCAGAGCATAGTGCTGTCTGCACACTGATGGGAGCTTCAGCATCAGGAGCTGGACCTTCTGCACAGTGACAGTGCGGGACCCTCTCCTCAGGACAGGAGGCAAGTCTCCTTACCAAAGGAGGGGTTTAAAGTCAACTCATTGCTAAAGAAAGAAAAAAACCTTCTTGCCAAATCTGGGTCCAGTCCAAAAAAGTATTGTGGCTGCAGCAGCAAATCTAGCTTCCAAAACAAGGTGACCTACTAAATAACATGTCTGTCAGAGAAATTAAACAACAGGGAAGAAGACCAAGAGAAGAGAAGTCTAAAAGAAACTGAAGAAACTTTTTATTTCTAAATGGGCCAAAACACCCTTTTCAGAATCTACTGTAACATTTACCACTAAAAAAGAGGCAGCCAGAAGCAGAGTGCTGACTGGTGACTATGGTAGTGTCGAGTGATGATAACTTAAGCCAGGCTGGAACAGCAGCATGCTTTAGGACAGACAGCTGTCTTCTGCATAGAGACAATAAGTGTCTTACAGGGGACTTAACTGCTCTGCTTCATTTTTTTTTCTGGCCACAGGTAGGAGTCCAGCTCAAGAGATAAAGCTTTACTAGCACCTTGGGGGCAGACTCAGTCCAGTGTCAGCTACAGGAGGCCGTTCACATTTATGCTCTTATCACTAATTGAGCCATGGGTTTGGTGGAAGCCCCATCAGTTTCCTCTTTAAAGTCAAACCACCTCAAACTGTTACCATTAGGTTTCTCTCAAAATTCCTAATGTTATCATTGAGCTTACTCAGGATATCTGAACTGAAGGGAAAGGAGGTTTTTCTGTTTCAAAAGGCTTCGCTGACAAAACGTACTCCATTGTTCTCTGACATGCTGACATTCACATAGTGAACTCCCACAAAAGCTCCTGAGCCTGCATTAAGTCCCCATGATTGCTTCTACCAGCAACCTGGTAACTGGGATTCAAACACACTATTCATCAGGCCTTAATTTCTGAGAGTCAAAGCCTCCTATTTATTTAAAACGCTTCTTCAAATGCTATTGTTAGTACAAGTATCATTTAAACAAATCGGCAGCAGTTAAAAATTCCCAAGTGCACTAAGCTGATTTGGGTGCTCTTGCATTCAGACATGTTTTGTCAGCTGAAACAGTGAAAGCTGCATTCCTTTCTGCCTGTGGCTAATTCATCATATCAACCTACTCTTCTTTTAAATCATACATGACAGTAAATACTGGTCCCTGCAGACTTCTTGGATGCTTTATTTAAGTGGATTAAACCAGCAATTTATAAAGAACAATTTACCATCTTTTAATGCCATTCCCTTGTTACTACTAGTTAGCAAAGTCAATTATGGAATTAACAAAAGCTTACCAAAGCTCTTCTAGCAAGTGGGAGATTTTTCTGGCGTATTTCAAATTGTGCATACAGCAGCCATATCTTGGCAAATGTGAACTGAAAGAAAAAGAGCAATATGCTGCTGGAAGCTAAGTAAATAACACTGTACATGTCCTTTTATAAAATAATCACTCTGTCCACACAAGTTGTTACTGCTACTGCAATTATTATATTTGTTCTCAATATTTTCCTGCTGAAAAATTGAGAGTTGATAACCTAAACCAATCTCTCTAGAACAGAACAATATACTCCACCATGGATTAAAAGAAAAAAGGCTGGGACAGAAGTTTTCTTAAAGGCAGAAAATGCTTCATTAACCAATCAACTCTTGCAGTACATCAGCTATCACGGAATCAATTAACAGCTAATCAGCTCTAATTACAGATTAATCCTAATCTACACAGTTGATACTCAGATGACATGATTAATGACAAACTAGAATAGGATGTACATAAAAAAGATTTCTTGACATTTCAAGGCAATGCTGATTAATTGTTTTAAAGGTTTGGCTATGTGGATATTTTAGTTAAAGCTCACTAGTAAAAAAACCCCACAAAACCAAAAATCAGCCTTGAAGATGGATTGCAATGGGGAATGAGCATGACACATGAGCATGGACATGAGCAAACAGTGCATGCTGGCAG
>VWZO01011441.1:0-48935 GCA_013396975.1 Bucco capensis | reverse complement strand
GGGGAGTTTCCTTGTAACATCCTTAACCCTGACTCCAGGAAGACCATCTTCCATTTGCTCCCCATATCTGTATTGCTGCCTCTGGTCTGATAGGGGTGGGATACAGCGGTCCTCTGATCCTGAGTATTATCAGATGAATGCCCCATTTCTGTTTCAGGGAGGGCGAAGTCTGGCTGCACCTGTCAATCTTCTGTTTGGCCTCCCTGATACTCCTCGATCTTTCAAAAACCTCTTGCAGCTCTGCAACCCTGCAGAGGAGGTCTTCTACCTGTTCACAGCGAACACAGAAGCTCTCAGAACTGCCACCTGCTATCAGGGAAAGCCTCTGGTATTCCCTGCAGCAGGTGATCCGGATGGCTGTATTCTTCTGTTGAAAATCAGTCTGGGTTCCCATGTCCACTTTGGCAATTGTGTAACAGTTCTGCCAGATGGAAACCATGGTTGGGTCTCTTAAGAGAAAAAAAAATAATTAAAAAAATCTCACATGCTGTGCGCGCTGACTTTCAAAGATCTTTCAGGTTCTGCAGGATCTGCCCAGTAGTCCAGGCTGGGCTGTAGGGGGATGGGCTGAGATCTTTCCTCTCTGTAGAAGCTGCTGAGATGGTTGTAGAGCTTTCAAAGATGTTTCGGGTTCTGCATACTTGGTTAATAAACCTTCATCACTTCCCTTAGATCTCCTCAGGGAAATCCTTCCAGAGTACTAAGTCTATTGCGAGAGAAATTACTTCTGCCTGAAATTTCAAACTGTTAAAAAGAATTGAAACTACTATATGTGTTTAAGAAATGACACTGCCTCCTACTTTCTGTGTTTAAGAATGAAAACTAAACATTGTTCTGATGTAAATATAGCTCAAAGGAAAGTGATTAATATGCAATATTTTGCTTGTTTCATTATTTATCTTGCTTCTCATTGTATCTCCTGTTCTTTCACATTTCCCGTCTCATTTTTAAGTTCAGGAGCTTTAGATGCCTTCAGCTAACCTTTGAAGTAGCTATGCAGATGTACTGAAATCTCAGACTTCTTAAGATTTTCAACTCCCAAAACAAGTCCAGACAAACTGCTTGGAAATAAATTATAATGCCTTGATACTGAGCTTTTCTCTGTTTATTTGCAACAGGTGTCTTGTGATGCTGTGCTGGACAGGCACAAAAACATTAGATTCTAGTAAAATTGCAGATGAATTTTAACAGAGGATAGAGCAAAGAGGGCAGTAGCAAAGTATTTAGTACATATAAGGCAATAGAATAGCAGCAATATCCAAACAGTCATGGCATTCCTGCAGATTATTCAGTTGTGATAGGGATTTCTTTTGTTATTAAAATCATCTATGTAAAGAAAGGATAAGGTAATTAATTGAGATGTACATGTAGCCCTTTTGCTACTCTGGTCCTAGAGCTAAGAGGATCTTCTATGGCTGTAAAGAAGACCTCCTAGATTTTCCTCTTAAACATTGATTGTAAGATTACTCACGTGAGAACAGTCTGAGGATAAAAATTGTTAACCAGTGGTACAGTAGAAAAAATAAAGCAGGAAAAACAACATTATCTTTTTTCTCTTTTCTTCTTTCCCCTCTCTTTTAGACAATATTTTCCAAGGAAATGTGTTGTGTGCATATGTTTATAACATTATTTAAATAAAATTTCCAATAAAAATAGGGTTTTGTTTTAAGAGTACCTGTGAAGAAAGTGGCTTCACCATTTAAAAAATGTTACATAACAGAAAGAAAGTGAAGTATTTGCTGTCTGATTTGCAGTAAGAATTGTTATAATTCTTATACATTGTTACAATAAATTTGGTATCTGTAAATGAACTCACATCTTTGTTCTATTAACTTGGTCCTGTATTTTCATAGATTTTTTTGTATCCTGATTATCCACAAAAGGAAGAGTCCATAAGATTTCTTCATATGCTTATTCACTGACATCTATAACAAAACATTTCTGACCTGTTTCCTCAAATGTTGACTTCTAAACCAAAAATTCAATCACACATGTATTGACAGAATCTTTTGCAATAATGCACCTTCTCAAATATGAATATGTCTTAGTCTATGTGCCATTTTCTAGGTGCCTTTAATGAGTAAAATCTTTACAAGTTTGTGTATCACAAAGCATGACAAGATATTCTGATGTAAAGTGAATAATTTTCATTTTTTTAAATATTACTGGGTTGAGTTCATTTTTTTTCTCCAGAAAATTCTCATACAAGGATGGCTGAAACTATTCATACTGGATAGGTGAATAAATAGTGTTTGAAACAATCCATCTTGCATTTTATTAAATAGGAAACCTGGGCTATTTCTTTGCTCACATAGTTTTCAGAATAAATAATGTATTTCAATATACTGACTAAATCAAAATTCTCACCAGTGGTAATGGTATAGATTTTATTTTCTCTTGAACTGCGTAACTCATTCTAATGCATTAGATCACAACTGCTTGGAAAGCTGGACTTTAGGTGGCTGTGAGCCAACTGAACTGAATCCAGAACAAAGTCCTTAGCTTTGACATGTTATCGTTGAAAAGAATGGTTGAAATAAAATTAAAATTCTTCTGCTGCAGTTGAACATTTTACACTACTTGGGAACTAATTGCTAGGCACTTGTCAGACATGCAGATTGATCTCTTTTCCAGGCTACTTTTTTTAAACTTTTGTATGTGGATTTCAAAAATGAATAAAAATATTCATATAGACCTTTTTTTAAGAAATGCACAGTAAAAACAATAGGGCTGTGATAGTCATCTTTTTGTTTGTCACATGAATATGCAAGTTTGAAAAAACCCACTTATTAATATTATCTCCATACAGATAATACTGTTGATTATACAATAGGCTGTATATGTCTTCTTTTTCTTCACATTGATTCTTATCAGGCTTAGTCATAATTATATTCTAGGGTTTTTGGTAAACACATTTCTAATGTGGGTTATGACTGAACCTTCAAAATACTCCAACTATATGCATAATAAAAAAATACATATTATAAAGTTCAGTTGGCAAAAGATTAGCTTTTCTTTATACAACTCAAGAACTACAGTATATGATTGGAGCTATACTGGATGATAATTAAATCCTAGTCTGTATTAAAACTGTCACTCTTCCTACCAGTTCTAGATACTACTACTGTGTCAACTGAAGAATTTGAGTAAAATATACTGCACTGAGAAATTTGTAAGAGGAAAGGGAAAAGATTCATAAATAAGGCAATTGAATTATGTTGCATAACACTGATTTTAAAAATATGTGATGCATAAGTTAGGTTTTAAGAAGAAAAATTTTATTACTTTGAATAGCAAATATTCAAGTAGTTTTACACTACAGTACTTACTTGCTGAAGTAAACCATTAACTTCCAGCAGTAGAAAGAAGAGAGAACCGTTTTTTTTTTTCTACTTCCACAATTGCTTTCTAGGCTTACCGATTGTTATGCAATATCCTTCTAAAGAGAAGAAATATTAAGAAGAGATTTTTGGGGAATCTGCCACTAACATCAAATGATTAGGGTGTCTCTTTGGCAATACAGTTTCAAATGCCATCTGCAGATCAACAACACAGGACATAGACTTTCTTTCTATAATGTACTATAGTGTTGAGTTGAACTTTGTAATTGGATGGACAATCTGAATGATAGGTACTTCACTATAAATAGCTGTTCCTGTTTGATCAGATTATAAACTGCCTATATATTGCTCATTCTTTCCATGACATAACAAGTGTGAATTCTCTGCAATGCACGGAGGAAGAGGAAAACACAAAGCTTTCCATGTACTAAGCCTCACGCACTCAGTCATCAAATACAGTTTTCATCTTTCCCTTCTGGCATTCTTGATGCGTTCAGGCATTCAGACAAGCTGGAATAGATGCAATGAGGTTGAACAGCAATTTACATCATTTGATAGCAACAAGAAAACAAAAAGTGAGGAGAATCCCCAGCTACCACACTATTAATGGAGTTGGTCTCACCCATCTTTCAATGTCTGCAATGTGGGTGTTTATGAACAAACACATTTTCTCTACTTCACTCCCTGCACTATCTAAAAGCAGAAGCAAAATAGCTGTAACAACAGCTGTATTTTGTTAAAATATCAATTCCTAATGTAAGATAACTGTACCTAGCAGTGAATGAAAGTAGGATGTCACCATAGTCATAGAGTAATAGAATCACTGAGGTTGGAAAAGACCTCTAAGATCATCAAGTCCAACTGTCAGCCTATCACCACCATACCACTAAACCATGTCACTAAGTACCACATCTATGTTTTTTGAACACCTCCAGGGACAGTGACTCCACCACTTCCCTGGGCAGAAAGTTAATTAAAATTTAATGCTATGACTTTCTAAATTTATTATGTTAACTGTCTCTGGCATGATCTCTCTGATCGTTTGCTCAGTTTTGATGTGCTTGGTGCAGCGCATACTTGAAATAATATAATGAAATGTAAGCAATGGAATTTTAGAATTATGCTTGATGGTGATTGTACCAAGAAAGCAAATTATAGGGGCAAAAATAGGTTTATTTGCTTTCTTCACAGGTCTTATTTTGTTTTTCTAATTATTTGAATTGTAAAGAAGACAGTGGATCTACTGATGCCAAAATTAGAGGAGATTGTTATGAACAGAAAATTCTGGAGAATCTTAATTCTTAGGATAACTGAGAAAAAAAACCCACAGCTTTTGATTAAAACAAGGAAAAGTAATGCATGATGTCAGATACAAAGATTAAAATAAGCAAAAGATCAGATCAGAGAAGCACCTATCGTTAATTTAAACTGATGTGTTTTCAAAACTTTATGCATCATATCTCCACTCACATCAAATTCAGTTGCAGTTATGCAACTTTAAACTTCATATCTGACTTTTAAATTCTTTCTCCCTGAGGGAATGTATCATTAAAAAAGCTTGAAAATGATTAATGCACAGCTGTACAATACCTAGTTTGTAAAGCTACATTTCAACTCATAATTTCTGTAATCTCCTTTGAGTAGTCTGTTTCTAAAACCTGATGTAAGAGCAAATGTTTTTAAATAGCAGTAAACTATATATTACTTCGATTCCACTCATTTCTTCTACAGATTACATTTATTGCACTCCTCTATAAAGTCTCCTTTGAATGAGTTTTACAGAAAGGATTGAATAAAATAGTTGTCTTTGCTAACAGGGAATAGGACTTGGTGACCTGGGAGGTCTCTGGCTGTCATATAAGCCTATAACAATGATACCAGGAATGCATTTTCTCTTACAGACTGAGCACTGCTTGAGATCTATGTTTTATAATAATTTATACATACAACAAACTGTGCTGTTGCTTAATTGTCTCCCATTACTTCACTCTCATAGTGAACCACCTATGTATACACAGTCCATAATTTCATGCACTGACCATAATAAAACTGACTTTACATTGGAGATAACAAAGAATCTCAAGACATAGGGTGATTGTATCTATGGAATACAAGGAGTGATTCTGAGACATCACTTGCTGGCTAAGATCAAAGGCTTCTCTTAATGGAAGTGAAAAAAAGGACTCATCAAAGCCTTGGCTAATCTTTATACTTGTAAAATGATCAACTCATTTAATATTAATGGCAGGATGGGGAGTAGGGAGGAATGAGGAGAGAGGATGAGAGAAAGAGAAAGGAGTAAAAAGGAGAAAGAGGAGAGAGGACACAGAGAGAGAATGTCTCTCCAGACGGAAGTAAGAAGATATGACAGAAACTTAGTATGGGGTCTAAAGTGTTTACTGATATTTTCTTGCTGATATGGAGCTGCTAGAATTGCAGATTAAAAAGGAAGATGGCAGTACAGTGGCTTCAGTTAAACACTGAGACTGAGAATACTGAACCACTCCACTTAAGAAACATCAGTAGAGTGAAGCAGAAAATTTGTGTAGCAGAAGAAGCCATTTTCCCTCACTCTAGCACTTGCCTATCAAACCTGTTACGTAATTGAGACATACACATTGCATTTCTTGGAGAGATGTGTTATATTACAGAGTAGATTGAAGATGGTGGTTCTGAAGAGATTCTGATACTCCAGGGCTGGCTTTTGGCTAGATTTCAGAAAAGCTACCAAAGCCTGTCATCGGCAGTCATGTTTACTCCCACACTCAGGAATGTAGGTATAGAAGAGACCCTGTATTTGAATTGCTTATGAAATCCATATGACTGCAGAGCCAGTAGCTGGCCTCAGTTTGAGATAGTCAGCCCTTTGAGTGGGAGTTTCAATCAGAAAACAAACCAAGGGAAAGCATGCATAAAATCTAAGCCTCTTCCATCATTTAGAAAGTATGATCACATTTCATCTTGTCATAAGGACTGTATGCAGTAACCTACATATCCACCCACGTTAACCTGGTGATTTTATTTCTTCTTGCTAGTTCTCTTCAACTTACAATACAGACATATCTTTGTTAAATGTTATAGATATAAGATAGCCTGAATTAAGATAATATTGAATAAAATTATATTCATCATTGTACAGTAATTGGTGATTTAACTATAGACATATATGGCACAAAGCTAGGGCAAACTTGCAAAAGGAGATAATTGGCTGCTGCCATCTGCTCTTTACTAGATGACTCCTTGGACAAAAAGCTATGGGAGCACAATGCAGATCAATGCCCCCCTGCATGGCCTATTGTGACATGAAAAGGGGTGACTGTTTTAAACTAAAAGAGGATAGATTTAGTCTAGATATAGGGAAGAAATTTTTCACAATGAGGGTGGTGAAACACAGAAACAGGTTGTCCAAAGATGTTGTAGTTGTCCCATCCCTGGGAACATTCTAGGTCAAGTTGTACAGGACTGAGCAACTTAATCTAGTTATAGGTGTCCTTGTTCACTGCAGGGCGGTTGGACTAGATGACCTTTACAGGTCTGTTTCAACCCAAAATATTCTATGATTCTGTGATTCTATGATTGTATCTCCTCTTGTGCAGAGTCCAGCTTAACTATCAGGATCAATACCAACATCCACATGACAGTGGAGCATGGGGTCATTCTAAATCCAGGTGTCATATTTTTTAGCGTATACCTAATAAGAAGGTAATATCAGTTCTTTAAGTTCTTAATAGAGGAACAGGTATATTAACATTAAAAAGATTGAAAGAGACTAAGGGGATATTGAGATCCTTAGACTGCTAATTCTCAAACTCAACAGTACTATGGGAACCGGTTTACTCTAGATTTTTCTCAAGATGGTAGGATAGTGACTGTTTGCCCGTGCTCTAAATACTCAACCCGTAGAATAGAATAGAGACAGCGTTCCTCCACTTTGTAAAACACTGTGCTTCACGCATAATGGCAAACGAATAGTGGATAAAACCTTAGATAAAACCTTATATATTCTAGTAACTCAAGGAGTGTTCACTAGTGAGGAGTTACCAAGCTGCTTAGTGGAAATTTTCAATCCATAGTACATTGAGCCGTATCTTAATAGAATAATCAGCTGCACTGGTTTTTATTTAGTTTGATGCACTAACTTTCCTGTTCCCATTTTCTTTAGAAAAGGCTGAGTAGCAATGATACAGTGCATATGCTGAACATAAAAATCCACACTCAAGAGGACTGTTACATACTGAGGATATTGCATTTAATATCAACAGGCATGGGGAGACTAAATATCCAATGCAATGCCAGCAGTATTAATTAATAATAGTGGTCTGTGGAGGCTAGTGATTAGAGATACTGTTGTCTTGGACAAAAATAGACTCTGTAAATGGATTTGAGTGCTAAAACCCCCTTTGTTGCTGCTAGATGCCACTTAAATGGTGTATTCTGGCTAAGCAAACAAAATGAGTGACAACACTCCTTCTTTACTGACCTACATAACAAAAGTGTATACTTGCAGCATTCCAACCAGCTACTTTGCTAACTCAGCTGGCACTTCCATTCTTAATGAGACCACAGATGAAGTGCTCATTCTCCATTTTCCTGGGCTGAATGAATATGCATTTACCCATGAACTCAACACACTTTTTGCCCTAAGGGCAAACCAAAGAAAGAGGTGGTTTTCAACTTAACAGATTGGTGACAAATTGTTAACGGACCTAGCCCTTTTCCAGTTTTCAACAGAAACTTTTCTACTTATTTTAAATAACACACTATCAGGCATTTGTCTGAGATAAAGTTTGAAGTTACAGATTCCTCATACGCATCTGGAATGTGAAGACTTCAAATTTCGGAGTGGTGGTGATTTGCTTTAATCTATAGCAAAGTTAGGGCTCTGCTGGAAAATACAGAAAAGGTTAGGTCTGCCATCTGCGGTGTCAAGGAATAAAAAAATAGGTATTAACAAGCTCTCAGTAAGGTTGTATGCTGATGGCAACCTTCCCATGTCCTTTACTAAGCTATCAATATATCTCTTTTTCCCCTCTTAAGAGATTTGGGCTTTAAAAAAATCAGGCAGGAAATTTCAAAAGTAATCACATTTTTGCAAGCATAAATTAACAGTCAGTATTAGACACAAAAATCCACATTTAAGGATTTGAATATGCCTGACCTGGTTTCAGAAATGCTGAAAATCCAAAATTCTCAGTGTCATTAGTATTAGTAAACAGCTGAAAAATCAAATAAATCATCAACTAAATAAATATCCACTTCGTGGTTTTACCATTTAAGTTAACATTATATAAGCATCCATCCAGAAGCTCAAAAGCTGTACACAATTTCATTTATATACTTTCAACACGAAAATTATACCAACAATAACCACTTCAATTAGGCTTTCTTTATTGCATGAATGGAGATCGATTTCGACTGTGTTCATCTCTCTTAAAACCAAGAAATCCTTGATTCAGAAAGTAGTTAGAAAGACATAACAGATCTTGAATCAATTTGATAATATTTCACTGTAGGATGTTCTTGCCGTTCATTTTAAGCTGCAATAATGTCTGCATGAATCTACTGTTCATAAGATTGACTTACCTAGGACAGTATTTTTATAAAGGGTTTAGGATATCCTGTCTAGAAAACTAAGCAGTTTGTCAAAAAATGCTTTGCATTCAGTAGCAGACAGAGAAGTCAGAAGACATTCATAGGACACAAAGCTATTGAACATATTTAAGTGTGAAGACTAAAATGAAACACACCACTCCAAGTGAGCATATGGATTTGTGAGATGTCACTAAACAAAGTAAAGTTTAATCTGACACTGGTTGTTTGTTTGGGGTTTTTTTTTTAAACTATATCTCAGATCTTATTCAGTACAAAAATATTGGAATTATCTGCAAAGTGGTAATGTGAGCATAATGAATGATTTCTATTTTTATTATGCTTCAAAAAATTCTTTTATGTTCTCTAAATTTCAGGCCTCAACCTAATTGTATCCATTAACACTCTTACTAATTTCCCAAATTAATAGTTGTAGATTCCAGAGAATCATCTTCTCTATTTGAAAAGCAAAATGCTTTTTTCTGATGCTCAAATAGTATCATGATTTTAACTTATTCAATCAAGAAAAGAGAGACAAATATGGGTAAAGGAAAATAATTAGTAATTAGATGAAGTGGGGGAATGGATGAATTTTAATCTGGTGTATTTATATTTTATTTGATTTATTCATAGCATACGTGCTTTGTAAACAATGCCCAAAACTCATGAATGAAATGAACATATTAAACTCTTTATATAGGAGCGGATTTCCAAAGTGAAGAAGCTGAAATCATCCACATGTAGGCCACAGCACAAAAATCTGTCTTTTTTTCATTTTTTTTTGGTAAGACTTTTCTAGCACAACGACCTGATGGTAAGGACAGTAGTCCCCAGGAACATTTGCTTTCAACCCAAGAAGAAAAAAACTAGATATATCTATGCTAGCCACCAAAGTCTGACTAGCTGATTAAACTGCCTGCAGTGTATTTCGGTCAGTCAGTAGGATGAATGTGTGAAAAACCCTAAGATAGAAGTAATAAGTAAGATGGAGCAAAAGAATTGGAGCGTCAGTGATATCTGAAGCTCAACTATTAGAACAGGAATGTTACGGAAGGGAAAGTCTTCATTATGCGACTCCAATTACCTCAAGTGTGCTGCTCTAGACATAGGCCGTGTAGTTATTCTGGGTCTGTGTATAACCAAATACAGGTTAGGCGTAATCCTAAATGATTGCTATTAGATGTTACTGTGCTTGTTCAAAGTACATGGTGAAGAAAGTAATGTTACACTACAGCATCTGCCCACGTGGTCAGTGTCCTGCTTTATAGGGAGTTTAAGAAGTTTATAAGAGAACACGTCTTGCCTACAGTGGTAAGGAATGACTTCAGTGATTGATATCTATGTTACAGCAGTTCATGGAGCTGTTAATACTCAGCATACGGGATTTTGTATGTGATTTAATACACTACTACAGCCTCTTTGACATCTTGAATGGAAAATTTCACAAATAATTTAAGTATTTTATGACTTTTTTCTGATTTTATGACTATGAGTCCAACCATTTAGTCAGGTAGTTTTTAAAATTAAACGACAATTTCCATCTCGGTCAGCTCTTTGAACCCACAATATTTCCCTGATCCATCCTTATTATCTGCTATTTCAGCAATCGAATAAGCATTTTGCAAGACTAGGTAACAGTTACATACCAGACAATCATTTTTACTGGCTGTTTATTTCAGTCAAGTAGTCATTTTAAAATT
Source organism: Bucco capensis (assembly GCA_013396975.1). Classification (NCBI taxonomy): domain Eukaryota; kingdom Metazoa; phylum Chordata; class Aves; order Piciformes; family Bucconidae; genus Bucco; species Bucco capensis. Next base: position 38,305 of record VWZO01011441.1, on the reverse strand, counting down.
TGTTAATAACTGTCTTTAATTTTTTTGTACAGAGAGCACAGGGGAGAGTGAAACTCAAATGTGTAAATATCAGGCAGCTTTTAAATGTATGACAAGATTTGTCCAAAAGAATCAAGAAAACCATAAAGCCACAATCAACATCATGAAAAAGGTACAAATTAATGTTAAGCTCTGTAATTACTTTACAATTTAGAGGCCTCAAATAAATGCAAAGAATATGCCTTTGTAATGTGGTTGAAATTATATTTCTGAAAACAGATGCTTTCTGCTACCATCTGTGATAAACCTGTTTGTATCCCAGCCTTGTTTAGAAGCCAGAACAAATAAAACAAAAATGTCTCCTGAAAAGCACTGGTAAAATAATGTCAGTTCATTAGTTTTCATACCATATCATTTTCCCATGCCAATACAAAGCACATTTTTCTTTCTATTACTTTTAACAAGAAGCTTATAATAATTTTATTTTATTAGCAATATATGTATTAATAAAAGTATCCTGGTCCTTTCTAGAGGGTCTGCTTAACAGATTGGGCAGCCTTTCATCTAAGAGCTGTGAGAGCTTTGTGGACACTTTCTGACCATGTGAAATCTGAGAAAACCTATGGCCAAGGAAATCTTGAGATGCAAATACTTTGGGGCACTGGTCATGACCTTTGTATTAACAACCAAGAAAGGGCTGATGAGGGACAAAGGCAGGGTTTTCAAATTTGTGCTCTCTGCTTCAGGTGTTTGCCAGAAGAACTTATCGAAGATGTTAGCATATGTTCTAAATTTGGACTTAAAGTCAGATTTTGCTAATTTCTTATAAAACTGTGTACTGTAAAGTATTTTTTCAGTCTATTAGTGCCTGAAAATGTGCCCTGATCAGATATATATATAAAGAGATAACATTCAGTACAGTCACCAGCTGATATAGATATATGGAGATAGACAGATAATAGATAGATAGATATAGCTGTCTCTCACAGATGCAGAAACTCTGTTTGCGTTAAGTGGGCTGGACAAATGCTGGTTGATGATTCACTTTGTTAAACCATCTTTTGTAATCTGGACAGAAAATGTAACAAGCTCTGATGTGCAATGGATCACTTTTTTCTTCTGCATCCTTTGCTTTTTTGCAATGATATCTTAATTGAAATGAGGGCAAAGGAAGCAATAAAAAGGACAACAATAAACTTATGCCTCAGCTAGAGATATAGAAGCATTTCAGAGAGAATATAAGAGAATATGCCCATGAGTTTAATGATTCAGAACACTGAAACTAAATCTAAAGTTTACTTCTGTCCTTCCAAGTTCTGTCTGCAGACTGACATTGTAACGTGTTCTGATTTAGTAGTTATTTTATGACTAGGACACTACAGTGTCCCTGAGTCTTTTTATGACTAGGAAAGCACTGTGTCCCTGAGTCTTTTCACCTTGTTATAGAGAGAAATAATTCCTCTAAAAAAAGATGGTAAGAAGACTATCAGAGCTTCAAAATATAGATGCTGGAAACTATTTCATTTCTTTCAAAACTGTTGTCTTCCCATTGAACTTTGGAACAGATGAAAGAAAAGGTACTATACAATCCAGTAGGTCTTTAAAAATATTGGTAGGTCATTAACATTTGGAAAACTATTACTGAAAGGTAGTATTAAACTTCTTATAATTTAGTTATAGTTTAGATGTGGGGTTTTTTCCTTGCCTTACATTTATTTTGGACTCTCAAGCATGCATTCGGTTTACTTTCTCAAGTGTGATGTAACTCCACAGTAAGACAGATAGTACAATTAAAAGTTTTCTTAGAGAAATTTATTAAAATTGAAGTCATCAGTGCATGTTTATGGCATATCATAAAATTGTATTTGTGTGACTATGGAAAGCAATATCGTATGTGAAAAGTAAAGATAACAAAAAAAAAACAAACAAACCTAAACCCTGGAACTTGCACATTTAAATTCTAAACTGTGCTTTTCTCGGTAAAAACAGATAAAATCCAGAAAGCTTAAATACAAATTGCCAGCATAACAATCACTGTGGACTCTGTGAGAGGTTGTACCAATTGCAAAAATAAAAAACTTGAAAGCATTTGTGTACTTATTATAAGAAAATACTTTGGGACAATGTAGTGTCATTGTCATACAGTAAATACTAAATGAGAACATTTGAAGTGCCATTCTCAGAAGACTGTAAATCAAACTTGAGAGAACAAAACTAAGCTAGTGCTTATAGCAAGTACATTGATTTGTAATTATGATTTAAGGACGTTAAAGTCCTGGATTTCTGAAATGTTAATATTAATATAATTAGGCTACTAATTCTGACACTTTTATTTCTTTACCAGTCCTGGTAACATCAGCAAGTTGAAATAGCAGAAAGAATAGCCATTCTACATTAATATAAAACAGGGCCTTATTTGGACAAATGAATAAATCTACAATTGGAAAAACTTTTCTGTAAGTACTCCAATATAGTATTATCCCCTTCAGACTTTGTTCTTATAACAAACAAAATGGGGGGGGAGGGGTATTCAAACAGTCTTCACAGTATACTCTAAACTATATTTGCTTAATCTATTCTTTTCTGTGTGAGATTACTTATAAGAACATTCAGGAATCCTGGTATAAAAAACAGAAAAAATTAATTTTGCTTGTATTCTGTCCCTCTATGAAAAGGTTGATTTATCACTTTGGAGTGCCTTATTATCACAATGGCATACATGGATCCATCCTGGCAACGATACCTCTGCAAATGTATGGGAGTGCTTGTACGTGAGAATACATGTGCATATTTATGTATGCATTTACACCTATACTCGTATGTGAGTATCTATTTACAAACACACACATATCTATGCTGAACTGGATTATTTACAGGAAACAGAAAATGCCTTTTTCAGTTTAACTTGCTACATTTTACAAGATGTGCCACTGAAAGTCTCAAAATAACAGGTGATGTAGGTTTCTGGCAACAAGTAGCAATGTAAGTAGAAGTTCTTTACCATTAAATACCTTCAGCTCCCTATTTCCTTATATTACTATTTACTGTTTATTATGATGTATTGACCTTAAAATTGTCTGTGGTCAAGGATGAAATAACAAAAATGCAGTTTTTAATTCTTCTTTCTTAAGTCATCCACTTGTAAGGGTGGAGAGACAGTAAAGTGAAAACAAAATAACTGCCTGTTTTGGGTGGATACATTTTAATGAAACAATGATGGCAGGAGAAAAATTATAGCAAGCTTGGAATCTTATTAAATGGGATCCAGCTGAGATAATTGGACAGAGTGCAGGAAAGTAAAGTCAAAGATTAAAAAAAAGAAAAGTTGATTCTGATTCTATTTCTCTAGATGTAAATGGAACTTATTTCATAAGTTATATGCTTATGTGTGTATGCAGGTTTTTTTAGATAGAGCAGATATATAAGGTAGAGAAAAATTATCCCAATAGGTTTTAAGGTATTTCCTCTTAATCTAACTTCATTTAGCTGGTTCTAAAATAATACTGATGTAAATATTGTGAGAAAAATGTTCTCCTACAGTATATAATGCTGCCAGAATGGAGAAACATTATAGTTTTCAGAAAACATAAATTGTCTTTCCAACTTGAACTGATTACTGATCAGTTTGATTCAACTCAAGGTGATTCAGAGTATACCTTCATAAACATAGTTTCATGAAAGCTGGCAGTTCCCTAGGACCTTTAGTGGAGCTACATTGACACTTGCTGAGATTTAACTGGTATGGTGTATGCATCCAAATATTCAGACAGCATATGAAGCATATGAAAAATATAGGAATAGTTACTGTGATAACAGCAGACTGAAACAGACTAGACTTTCCTTTACCAAAACAAGGATGACAGAATTGCTTACCAATACTGAAAAAAATCCAAGTAGGGATAGGGAAGGATCTTCTTAGTCCCAGAGAACAGGTCCATCAGCTGGCATTCTTTTGTAATCCTGCCTCCCATATATTCATGCATGTTGTGTGTTTGCACGTGTTCATGAATGTTAATATGTTTAAAGAGAAAAGCAGAAAAACTTGAACTTGACAGAATAACTAGAATCATTACTGGAGCCCTTTATAAGGAAAATAGACAATCCTTCTGGGAGTAAATAAACAGACATGACTGTAATCCTATAATTTTAGGTTTTGCAGATATCTCCTACAGATATCTACACATTCATTCATTATTAAACACACATTAATAGCTAGGGTATTCCTCTTAACAAGAGCTATTACATGAAACATTAAGCCTATAATTTTCCCCCCTACTATTGACATAAGATTTAATGTACAATGCATTGCAGAAGAAGGATGGAAGAGTGACCTGAATTAAGTTTGAAATTCATAACTGTGCCACCTGAGCTGCCTGAGTCTGTGCACAGGAATGTGATTGTCTGTGTGCCCATGTGTTCATGCCTGTATCTTTGTGCATAAACAGATTTCAGCTTGCTATGCCTATACTCTAACCTGATATAACAAGCAAGTTCCAGTCTAATTGCATGTGTAAGCATAATGCCAAAGCCAGTTAAGTTCAACATTTCAGCAGATCTTATTCTCTTGGGAATAAGGCTTCTCTAACATGGCTGGACAGCATCTGGCTAGGGTAATGTGGGCACACACCCATGCACACATTTTTGTAGACACGCCTTAGAATCTCAATTCTCCTCTTGTCATGTAAGTTGAAAAATATTGCCCTCAGGGAAAGATAAGTTGGGGATTTTTTTCTACTTGTTTTTGTGATGAATTTTATCTCATACAAACATTTTTTTTCCTACAAGCAGGAAGCTCCTTGACCCTTACAGCTATATTGTGCACTTGCCTGGACCCTGTAGCTTCCACTTGATAATATCAAGAGTTTTTTGAGGCCTTACATTTTCAGATAAACTTTCACTTTGTATTATTTAATTCCATCTCATTTCTACTGTAATTTGTTTCTTTCTGTATATAGCTCCTGTACAGTCTAACACTCTTTAAGTATTAGTCAGCATCCAGCAGGATACTTGAAAGCCTATTTAGTAATCTCATCAAACTCATTAATACCACTTAGTGACTGTTATTCATTTACTCTGTCTCTAATTGCTATAGATGCTTAATGTTACGATATGCTAAGAGCTGAAAGCGGTTTTTTGGAGATTCTAAGTGTCATTCATGGGTGTGGTCTGTTAGCCCTAGCTAACAATCACTCACTCAGTCCCCCTCTTTAACAGGACATGGGGAGATGAGAAATCTTGTGGGTTGAGATAAAGACAGACACATTGCTTACAATTTATTGTCACAGACAAAATTAACTCAACTTGGGGAAAATTCATTTAATTTATTGCTCACTTGGATAGGGAGAAGCAGGAAGATAGACATAAAATCAACATCTTCCTTCACACTCTTTCCAGGTCCTTTTGTCCACACTACTCTCATCACTCTGACCAGCATGGTGGGTATGAGTCTGTTTGTTACAGTCAGTATGTAGTAGGTTCTCTCTGCTGCTCCTTCTGCCTCAGATTTTCCTCTTCTTTGCCATGGGCTCTCCATGGGTCACAGTTCCTTCAGAAATATCCAACTGCTCAAGCACGAGTCCTTTCCATGCCAAAGGTATCTACTCTACCATGGAGCACCTCCTTCTCCTCTATGACCTTGGTATTTCCTCTGGTTTTGTCACTTTTTCAGTTCCCTCCTCCTCTCTCTGTGCAGTGTTTTCTACCCTTTCATATTTTCCTAGATGTGTCACCAGCTTGACTGATGGTCTCAGCTCTCTCTTTTTTGGGTTGACTGTGGAGCTGGCTGGAAGAAGCTGTGTCTGGCACAGGGCAATCACTGACCTTTTCATACAGTGGCCACACCTGCAGGCCTATCACCTCTTCTCTTCCCCTTCGCGCTACCAAAACGTTGCCACCTATGACCGACACATTAGTTTTACACGTTCAGAAATATAGTTTCAATACTTAAAATACAGCATTATATTAATTTTATTTCAACTATTTGTTCCTTTTGGGACATTTTTTCATGTCAGATAATGAGACCTTGGATGAAAAATGGAGGAGTCGTTTCAGTACTTTGTGAAAACTATTATTTCTAATCTATAGGTTTATGATTAAAAGCAGACTAAAAGTCATCTATGGCCCTAGATAATACAGAACACAGAGTTTCAACCATGAATTCCGCTTGTAATTTGTTCTGCTCTGATCCTGATAAATGATCTTTGACTAAAACACATGCATTAGCTGTGCTTAGAAGCTGTGAAAAAAATACTGTTGAACTCAAGGCATAGCCACTGACTCCAGTCTAAGGTAAGTACAAGGAATGACCAAGCTCCTCTACAGAATCAAAAACTGTAGACACCATTATCAATATCTAGGAACACAGGAAATCTCAAGTATTAGCTGCACTTTATGGTCTAATGTGTTTGATGGAGCTTGATGCTGAAAGCTTATGTTGTCTACTTAAACACAGAAAGAAGTAAAAGTTACAGAAACATAAAATTGAAGAACAAAAGCCACCAAACACAACAAGGATAAACTTTTCAGTAGGTCTGCCTAATAAACAGATAAGAAAAGTTTTGCATTATGTGTGAAAGGAAATAAAGGAACTAGTTTGGCTGTTTTCTTCACAGAAAATTTTCCATGCATTCTTTGTAAGCAAACATTGATGCATGAAAGAAATACCAGATTCTTTTAAGCATTTCTCTTTCTGATACAAGTAAACAACATATGGACAAGAAAATAATGCCTTTGAAAACAAAAAATATTCCCTATTTTACAAGCAGCTATGTAATCTTGATTTATAGACTTTTAAAAAATATAGAGGATCTAATTCTTTTCTCTTTGTGAAAATTCATTATACTCAGCCTTTATGCCATTAGCACCATTTATTTCTTCTCTACATGATGAATTCCATCATCCAAACATGACCTATTCCAGTAAAATAAAGAGTAGTTTTCTATTGACATCCTTGACAGAAATCTTCCAGTTCTGCATACAAACATTAGAGTGCCATTGCTGCTCAAGTAAACTGGTGCAAAGGAACTCTGTTAATTTACCAGAGTTCTGACAACATATTGTCAATGTCTGCAAGGTATATTCAGTCTCACTGGCAGTGTTCACACTGTGAGCTCTGGGGTATTAATCTACCAGCCTATGGTCAGGAACCTGAAGAGATCTCACTGGAAGAACCAGTGCATAATGACTGTAATCAGCTTTTATATATGGCTTTTCCATAGATATCAAGACTGACTGGTGAATATTCAGGCTTCACAGCAGAGTTGCAACATGTCTGGAAGGTATATCTAGACCATGTGGTCAGAGGCACCCCAGGTTCAATAATTCAGTCATTGTTACTAAATGGAGTATTTGCATAAAGGACAGTAAGCTAATTCCCAGGTACTTTCTTACAATCTACCATGCCATGTTTTCTGAGGATACTAGAAACATTTTGCTTCCCCCTTCAATGGTGGGACTAGCTCAGCAGATGGGCAATCAAACATAGCTTAACTGCAGGTTAAAAAGGCAAAATTCAATAAAGACAAATGCATACAAAGGGCAAAGCTGTTAGCAGAAATTTATTGATGTCATGTCCAAGTCATGCTCTTTATTGGTCTAGTCCTGTCCTTACAGGAAGGAATTACTCAAGTCCACATATAGAAAACAAACAAAGCAGCTACCACCCAAACCTCACTATTTCCCACAAGTCAACAGCTGCTTTTTGTAACGTGTTGCTTTTGTCAAGTGAGGGAGGCTGTGGTTTAATTCCAGAGGCTAGCCTATGAGTGAAGAAAGCACAGTCAAAGGCACCAGCACTGTGATTCAACTTTCAGCAGCCCAGACAGAGTTAAGCCTCTGGAATTGTTACACTCTGAAGGAAGTTAAAAGCCCAGGCAAGGGAATTAGTGTGAACTTGCACCATTAAACACACATGTATACCATGTCTGGAGAAGCCTGCCAACATTCTTATTGCTGCTACTTGACATTTCTCTGAGTAATGATACCAAAGATCTAACTATTAAGACAAAGGGAAAAGAAAACAAAAAATTAGAGAGGATTAGTAAAAATCAGGAGTGGAAAAATAAAGATTTCTTATAAGAAGTAATCAAAAAAACATGTGTAAAACAAACAACACAGAAACTATAGGAATCATTCTTGCAAGCCAATGTACTCCATGGGATTATAAGACCCTTTTTTCCTGCTGGCTGTGGTAATTTATATCACAAAAGAAGGGGAAACCCTGTATTTTAACCACAATAAAGCATATAGGCTGCAGGATTGCTACTGGGAATTTTCACTCTGAGGAGAGAGCTAGCGCTCTGTTCAAACACAACATTTAGGCACTGAAATGTCAGTTTCTTTAATTGTTCTTGTATCTTGATACTAAAATAAAAAAAGAGAAGTATTTTGAAAGAAGCCCAAAGGAACTCAAACCTCAATGACTTTTAATATGATTTTCATGTCAACACCCTTGGTGTCTTTTGAAAATCTCCACCTAGGAGACTTGTGGAAGTTGGAGTGGCCTTAGGGCTTCATTTATTCATGCTTTGTTGCTTCGTCCCTTGTGTGTTTCTTTGGCAAATAAAATTCTTTTATTCCACATCTGTTGAGGGAGGAGTGATAGGAGGAAAAGGAAGAAGAACCTTCTCCACTAGATTTATGAAAAAGGTTAATATTATAAGTGAGGGAGAAGTTTTAAAGGAGATTTAAAGTACTGAATTTCCAGAATGATTTAATTACAAAGTAAATCAACTTTTTGTACATATTGCAGATGTTAATGCTTAGCAATTTTGAAATTGATGCATTATTGAATCTAAACCAGTTTACCCACATATTTTTGAAAAGATTCAGTCTTCCTCTTTAACTTCCAGCTCCTACTCTCTATTTTGTGAGAAATATTTACAATAAGTAATTTCATAAATAGAAGCAGATCATTATGGAGACAAACAAAATGATGATTTTATTGACTGCTTGGATTAAGTTTATTTATTTATTTATTATTTGGCCAAAACATAACTTTCAGATTTATTTTGCAGTCTGCTTTAAGATTCTTTTCTCCACAGTGACCACCATGGCTCTAGGAATCATTTTACACCAATGTCTTAATTGTTAAAGCTTGTGATGTTTTGTATCCTGCCAATGCACAACATGAGAAATTCTAAGGCTGTCTCCCACTTCCTTTTACATATTCATGTCTGACTTTTTCAAAGTGTGTTTAAAAGGACTATAAACTCCTCTCTCTGGGTGGTCGATTCTGTATGCACATGTGTATTAAAGGACTTTTTTATCTGAATATACTAACACAAGTATATATGCATATGATAACTGAGGTACTTGAACATATATTTTTCTTGTTAGATGTAGTTGAGGGAAAGATGTCAATGAATTGAATAACTCTATATTCTCTGTGTTTAATGAAACTTCAAGGACTTTAAAAAAATCTGCTCTTTTAACTAGTCAGAGAACAGAGAATACACAGCTGAGCAAAAATTATAAAATTCTCTGTAGTTAGGAAGGAAAAACAACGTATTTCATGCATACTTTAATGAAGAACTCATAAGTCTTTATTGAATTTTATTGAATTTGTTGGTGTTATTTTTGTTGATGTTATTTTTTTTTTTAACTTCTTAAAGATGTTGGTGGGAAAAATTCTATTCTTGTTTTTACTGCTGTAAATCATAAGTAACTGAACTAATACAGCTGTTTGGAACTAAAACTAATTTTTTTTTCCTTTTCAAGTAGATGCAACTTATTATTGAAAGTTAAAGCTCCAAAGGAACAGATCTTGGAGAATGATTTATCAGATCCAAGACAGCACTTTGTGTGTCATGTCTTTATCCACTCCTTAAAACATCAAGATATTTGGAAATAGAGGTGGTGGGAAAGCTAGACCTCAGTCCCTAACTTTCCTAATAAAAACCACAAGTTTGAATGAGGCTCTCATATCATGACAGAGAAGCTTAAGTGGATGATGTTTCTTTCTCTGTTTCAATCTTGGAAAGGTTAGATCTTGGCCAATGAGTTAATCTTGGGGAAAAAAAAATCCTGGATTATATCACTGGAGGAGAAAAAATAGTTTGTGCTATGGTGTACTGAAAATTCCTGAGGAAAGGAAGGACAAAGAACAAGGCAAGGAAAGGAAAAGCATAAGAGGAAAAGGAGAAAGGGAAGAAGAAAAGATCCAAAGATTTATTTACGTTTTTAAAGAGTAACAACCTTACTGTAGGTGAAGAACAAATAAAGGAAATAAAGGAAGTGAACACTCATTTAGGCTCATTACACTTCATAGTAAAATGTCAGTAGAAGACAGATGCATTAATGGGAGCTTTTAAAAAACCTCTATGAAAATTCTTCAGCTCCTAAAGGGAGAAAAGGACAGAAAGAAAGGACAGGCTTTTGTGGGCACAGAAAAATCCATTTTCCTTCCTCTTTCTAAACCCCCCAAACAAGCTTTGATTGTGAGGAGGAGTAAGGATCAACCAAAAAAGCCTGTTTATACTTTGGTTTTGAAGTGAAATGTCATCTTCAGTGCTTCACATTTCCTTACAGATTTGTATCTCACTGTCATCATCATAAGATATTCTTTACATCTTTCCCATAGTTTGCCCTTATCCTCACCACATAGAGAATCAGCTAAAACCCCTTTCATGCACTACTGATGGGGTTTCACCAAGTTCAAAAGTCCCAAAACCCATTAAGACAGAATTTCCTGGTGTACATGATCTGTCAAACAGATTAGTGAAGAGAGGCAGAAAGTACATTTAAGAAAGACAGGTCTTTTGAAAACACAGAGCAACTGTGTGTTCAGTTCTTTGGCCAAGATGCTTGACTCTTCAAAGTCTGAGAAAAGTTTCCTTGAGGAATATGAATTTTACATGAGCTACCATATATCACTATATTTTCTTCTTTGACAGAATGCTATTTTTTTTTAGCTCATTAATGTGTGTGATTTAATCACTCATATGTAGGGGAAATTTGCTTTCCTGTATTTTAGGTATGGCTCATTAATGGCTCATTTCTTAAAAGTGTTTGCGAACTTTCATTCAACCACAGTCCCTGGTATATCCAAATAATGGTCAGATGCAATACATTCTTCCTAATGTGCTTTCTAATCATTGCTCAGGTTATGTCAGAGCAAAGAATATGAAAAATATTGGCCCCAGCTGTCTACTGTTCAAACATTAGTTATAATTTGCTAAATCAGCTTGAAGTAAATACTCCAGCATCCAGAAAATTTGTTTTTAATATATAGCAGACCAAACTAAGCACAGGATACCTGTGCAGCAGGATGCAGACCAGCAATTACTGCTGCTGCAACTTTTCTGCAAAGTATATTGAATAAATATAATTTCTTCTTGAACATTCTTTTGTGCTTCTTGGATTTTTTAGTTGTAGAAGAGTAAAGAAAATAACCATTTCTCATGCATACCAGTTTGTTTTCCAGATTCAGTTACAGAATTTTTTGTATTTTGTTCTGGACTACTTATTTTTGTGAATGCCTTTTTGAACATTATTGCACTATTTTCCCTAGTAGGTGATATTCTTATAGTAGTAACTGATATTCTTATATCTTGTCAAATCAAAACAATGGAGTTTTCACTCAGTGTATCCTCAGTCCTGGTTTTATGAGTCCTGTCTCTGATGCTCAGAAGGAAGCAGTTCACTTCATAAAAGAGTTTGGATGATGAGTGGTATATGTTCTTCTACTTTTTCTTGCAATGTAAGTCTTAAAAGTAATGTGCTGAGACTTCAGAAGAAAGAGAACTCACTGTTTAGGTTACTATCACTTCTCAGCCTGCTATTAAGTCTTCAGGTGTTTTATTTTAATATTGTTCTGGAAGTAGGAACTTGAACCTAAGTCTTTCCCCTGGGTAACTCATCTAAGAATCAAGTTAATGAATAATTCATGCATATTCTTTTCTTCTCTCTAGCCTAAATACTTGGTCATTTAATGAAAACAGAATTAAATCCATCAGGGGAAACTGAAAATTCCCTATTCCATGAAATTATATCACATTTAATATCTTCCCATGGAAGTGAAATCAAACTCTCAGACAGAACAGATTTTCACTCTGTGGAACAAGAAATCAATGAAATAATAAATAGTGTATACCACATTTCCAGTATCTTTGGCACTTAACCTGTAAACAGGCAGATACCTGTGTATCTCATTTGGGGTATAAGAACTGTCTTACAGCGATGAATAAAACACCATAGTCTTCAAAGCAGTTGAGTTTAAGATATGCTTTTTTGACTTTCTTTGGCATCCCACTGTGCTAGCAGGCTTGCTTTTCTGTCTCCAGCTCCCAGATGCTTAATCCCTTCTAGTCATGAGAACTAGTCATGACTAGTCATGAGGTAAGCATCTCGCTCAATCACAAAGACGTTAGGAATTAAACAGATAAGAGACTGGATGCTGCAATAATCAGCCTTGCAATATCATGTTCTTTCCTGAATCCAGTTCTCAGATTCTCTATGACTTCATTTGGAGAGAATAGTTCTTCCCTCCTTTTCAGCAAAAAATATCTGCAAGGTGTCCTGATGCACCTTCTTAAGATCCATATGAGCATCTTATTCCAAGATGTGCCAGATGTACTTGGAAGGACAACATTAAGACAAAGGAGAATCTTGGCACCTTTCACAGGGAGCTTACTGCCTTATATACCCAAATGGCATCTAGCACATCTTCTGTTTATCAGTTTATAGAAAACTAACCTAACACAAAATAGAGAGGTAGATTCTCCTCAGTAGGATATTAGGCACCAAAGTTCTTCAAATAACTAGATAATACAACTGGTATGCACTTTCTAAAGAGAGAATTATGTGTTTCCCTATAAATTTATGTAGGTAATTCACTACAGTCCATTAGTTAAAATACTCATAGTTTATGTAGTGTTACTGTTCTTGTTATTGCTATTCCTGTTGCTGTTACTATTATTAGAGTTATTTTTATCTCATCTTCCAGTCATGAACCAGGATCTTATTGTCCTATTTTCATTTTCTGGTTAGGCTGAGACTTCTTTTTATTCCCTTTAATATCTTGCATACATTTTCAGAAATTCACTTGTTCCCAGTCTATAAAGCAAGGAGAATTGCCAAATTTGGCACAGAATCTTTCAACCTCCGAGAATAGGAACTCTTCTAAGAGGAAACACCCTTTCCCTCTCTTTTTCATGCACATGTACATTCACATATACATATACAAAAATTACATTCAAAGAATGTTTAAGGTGGCTACAGAAATCAATGAATGAAAGTAAAGGTTAGTCAAGGGTGAAATGTACCATATGACCTCAAAAGCCTTGGCACAAGGGGGATCCACCTAAACAGCTTTTTAAATGCACCTTGTTATGCCTGGTTATTGATGTACATATGGTACATTTCACCCTGATCTGTGAATTCCCTGAAACAGCTGTAATGCTTTTTAAATGTTTTTTCTGGATAATGACACATTCATAGCACATGCTATTTAACCATTCTTCCCCAAACTCTTAGGCAGCCAATGTGCTTTACCAGTCTAAAAAAATCAGGATATTAGTAGATCATTTATCTTCTGGTTCCATAAATATGTCTTATTCACCGACATATTCTGTACAGGCTTAAGGTTGTTGGTGACAGTACACCAAGAGAAGTCCAGCAAAATATTCAAGATTGCTGCCCTCTGGTGAGATCTAAAGCAGGCTGGAGACACAGGCATAAAACAGAGTTGAGAACGAGAGTAGCTTTTTGCTTTGATAGTGGTATGATTCATTTCCTTACTCTTATTTTTGTACAATAAATGGGGAAAAGAGCATGGGCATATATGGACAAATCAAGAGAGATCCTAGTGAAAACATAAAAGGTAATGAGATAATATTGATGTATATATATTATTGTCCCATAGTTCTAATTCCTTTACGTAGCTCCTCCTGTGACATGTCACCCTTTATAGACACCACAGCATCATTCATTGTTTTATTTCACTGTTGACTGTTAAACTGTGATTTTTTAATTATTATCAGTTACAGTCAGTGTGAGAGCTAACATAAATCTGTGTGGGCAAATAGATCAAAGGAGAGAAATTACATTATCTGCAAATTATCTTGTTTCTTTTTATTTAAAAAAACCCCCACAATTGTATGTATTTTCAGATTAAAAAGCTTTTAAAAGTAATTGTCTAGTCTAAATAAAACTGATTTTCTATTACCAGAAACATCATTTGAGCAATTTTTTTACTCTCCTTTAGGGAATTACAGATTGATGAAAAACATTAGGTTAATAAAGTTGTGAAGACTGTTGTTTCTTTTTTATTATTACTGCACTTTCCATTTGTTATCACCTCCTTTCTGCAAAGGGAATAGCATATTTTACAGGTCATCAGCCTCTTCATCACTTCTGTGGATTAATGGACTCCACAAATAGAGCTTTGGTACGAGAAGCCAGAGCAATCAGACATCTGAGTGGTTCAGGGGGCTAGTGCTACAGCTTTACATTAAAGCTGTCTTCTGTTTCCTGAAACTTTTGATCACGTATTCGATCACAACAGCTAAAAATAAGCAAGAAGAAATAAATAACCAGTTTAACCACGATTTATTTTATAGAAGTAGTATCCACTTCATTATATAATCATTGATTCCAGTACTGCATGCTACATTATCATGTTAAAGAGCTCTCAGGTGTAGAATCGANCCCAAGTGATTTTCAGACTGTGACTGGAGAATCGAAGTGCTTCTTTATTAAAATGTTTCCAGAATGCTGTGGTCAATAAAAAGTGAATATAAATTTGCTATTTTTGACTCCTAAGTTGCAGAGAGTCATGAATAATGAGAATTTAGCTCATTGCTGGTTTGTTGGATGTTTTCCCTCCAAGGATTATATTCTAGATTTTTATGTATGTCCTCTAGTCCTACACAATGTGCAAGTCTGAAAACTGACGTTGCTGTTTACCCAAGCTTACTTAATTAAGATAACTCTGGCTCTGTCATAGGCCTTACTCAAACAAAAATTCATTTCTTACTCAAAGATTTCTTCTACCCACCCAAATTTCAAATCAATCATATCCTGTCAGGTGCTTCATCACTTCTGTTCCAGCCCTCTACTTTCACATCAAATTTGCAAAGCAAATCCTCCCCCTCATTTAATTTTACCTTTCTTTCTGTCCTCCTGCTTCTTCTGATATGCTACAACATTTTCTTGATGCCTGAGAAGTGAAGTTGCAAAGTCCTCCCACCTTTTCAGGAGGAGGTACTGCTTTGAGGAATAATAAGTAATGGAAGGGAGAGAGCAAAATAGAGCAGAGTTTTCATGCAGCAGAACTGACCTAGAGCTCCTCATCTGGATGAAGGCAGGTGGTCAAATGAGTTTCCCTTCCCTTTCCCAAGCAAGGCAAGAATACAAGCTTTACTCTTCCAGAGACATGAGTTTGTCAACACCTGCAGTAAAAACAGGAGAATCATCAGTGTAAAGATTCCAATGACAATAAAGTGGTTAGATTTCTAACAGGCTGTACCTTTATTATTAAATAATTTTATACCTCTCATTGTTTCAGAAAGAAAAGAGATGGAACTGAAAAAAAAAAACCCTCATAATCTTTAAATACTCTGGTTTTCAGATGCCTATTTTATGGTTTTATAATAGTTATGGTTGAAAATATTATTGGTATAATAGTTAACACACAAAATGCCCTATGATTATCCAAATAAAAATAAAAATTACAAGTAAATATCAATATGGTAAACTGTTTTACTTTGAAGTATTTCATGTTCTTCATGCTAACATAGGAGAACACTCAACAGGACAAGAAGGTGAGCTGCTTTCTCTGTTTTGGGTATAGAAACCTTGTCAATACAGAAAGGTCTGAATCTCACAGTATTACATCCTGAGTTTCACTTAAATTTCTGTTTAGTTCTTAAGAGAAATAGGTTTGCTTATTATTAAACTCAAACAATGCTTGAAAACACGCTTCTAGCTGAAGTTGTTTAATTTTCAGCATCTTTTAAGTGCTTGGATTTTATTGCCTGCTTTTAAATTCTGTATATCAAATCTACAATCAATATAAAAAATACTGTCAACAAAATCTTAATTCCACTATTCACTTGTCCACAACTTGCCAACTTTCCAGCACAGCACTCCCCAATTGTAAATTCAAACACCAGTACCCACACGTAAAGTACTGATGGAAACAAAAACTCCTGGAATTTAACAGCAAAACAAACATTGAAGTGAAAGATTTATGAACAGAAAAGAATTTTTGAGGTTCTTACTGTTATAAAGTAGCTCCACCCAAACTTCCCATCCTACTCCAAAGAGTTAACCTAAGAGCTCAGTTGCTATCCACAACTTGCAGATTAAAACCATGATTAAATTAATTTATATTACACCTATCCACAATTTTTTTTTAGTTTTACATAATTTGTGAGGATCAACCATGGAAAATATTATCAAAAAGTGAGGGTTGCTGTAGAGCATGAGGAGTCATCTTTTTGGTATAGAGAAAAAAACAAGATTTACAGTAAAGAGCTGTCTAACAGAAACACAGCTCGCAGATTCACAGGGGTGCTGATGTTATGCATTCTGAAGTTTCAGACAGTTGCAGTTACTAGGCAAAGTATTCACAGTTATGAGAAGACATAACACAAAGACAAATCTGCACCTCATTAGATGGAAAAGATTTCCATTAGTTACCAGAAATCCACACTTTCTTAGGAAAAGATTGTTTGCTCCTTTTTAATGAGAAAGGCAAAGGAGATAAGCATCATCCTGCTAATGGATAGTATATAGGTCTACAACTCATTCTATTTCAGTAACATCAAATAGAAAATGATATAATGCTCTAAAGGTACAAAACCAGATTTACAGACTGTCTTTTTTCTTTCTTTTTTTTTTTATTTCCCCATAAGCTCCAAATGTTTTTTAAATTCACCATTTACACAATTTTCCACTTCAAAACAGGAAATGAACTCCATGTAAACATGGATTTTAATATTCAGGATCACTATTTATAAGCAAATATTGTTCTTTTGTATTGGCCTGTATAAAACCCCCTGTCCTATACAGTTCACAGAATTACAGAATGTTAGGGGTTGGAAGGGACCTCTGGAGATCATCTGGTCCAACCCCTCTGCAAAAGCAGGACAACTTAGAGCAGGTTGCACAGGTTGGTGTCCAGTCAAGTTTTGAGTATCTCCGGAGATGTAGACTCAACCACCTCCCTGGGCAGCCTGCTCCAGTGCTCCACCACCCTCAAAGTAAAAAAATTCCTCCTCATGTTAAGATGGAACCTCCTGTGAGCTATTTTTTGCCCATTACCTCTAGTCCTATCAGTGGGTACCACGGAAAAAAGAGCGGCTCCATTCTGCTGATATCCACCCTTTAAGTATTTATAAGTGTTGATAAGATCACAGAATATTCATGGTTTGAAAGGACCTCCTAGATCACCGAGTCCAACCAAAAAAAACCCCAAAACAAAACAACAAAAAACCCCCCCCACAAACAACACAAGCACCCCTCCATGCCTGCCACTAGAGCATGTCCTGGAGCACCAGGTCTACACATTTCTTAAACAGCTCCAGGGATGGTGACTCAACCACCTCCCTGGGAAGACTGTTCCAGTGCCTCACCACTCTTTCTGTAAGGAATTTCTTCCTAATAACCAATCTAAACCCCCCCTGCTGCAACTTCAGACCATTTCCTATGGTTCTGACATTAGTTACTAAAGAGCAGAGGCCAACACCCACTTCTCTACAACCTCCTTTCAAGTAGTTGTAGAGGACAAGTTTCTCCCTCAGTCTTCTTTAGACTGAGTACACCCAGCTCTCTCAGCATCTCTGCATAAGTTGTTAAATATTCTTCAATTCTTACGTATTATTGCTCTACAAAAGAAACATGTCTGAAACATACATGTTTCCAGGTGCAGAACAGAAATATTTATGTATTCTTTGATGGCAAGAAATTGGTTATTGTCCCTAAAAAACATGCAAAGCAAAATATTGAATTTTTTTCCCATCCTCATTTTGTTGTTGAAATCTGAAAATATGTGAGTAGCTATTTATTTACTTTGAAATCCACAACTACTAAGTACACCTATTACAAAATGTTGTCAAAACATCCAAATTAGAGACAAAATAGGTAGGTCTATTCATAAAAATAAAAGTATCCACAAATTACTATTGCCATCTATTGGTTAGCTTGGAACTACAAACTGTTATAATTTACATAACAGGATAAATAATAAAAAAATTTGAGACATGACATCCTATTAGTAGAGACACTTGAAAAGAAAACAAGATATTACTGGAAATACTTATAGAATCATAGAACAGTTACAGCTGGAAGAGATCTTGAAGATCATCGAGTCCATCCTTTGTCCTAGCCCTATCAACCTNCTGTCAATCAGCACCCCTAGGTCCCTCTCTGCCTGGCAGCTCTCCAGCCACTCCTCCCTAAGCCTATAGCGCTGCTGGAGGTTGTTATGGCTGTTAAGTGCAGCACCCAGCATTTGGCCTTATTGAATTTCATGGAATTGGCCTTGGCCCAGCGATCCAGCCTATTTAGTTCCCTCTGTAGATCCTCCCTACCCTCAAGTAGATCGAGGCTGCCACCCAGCTTAGTGTCATCTGCAAACTTACTAAGGGTGCACTCCATCCCCTGGTCCAAATCACTGATGAAGATGTTAAACAGGAGTTTAACAAGACACCAGTTCTGGAAGAATATCTTCAGTGGGATATGTGAATATCTTTGGATATATTTTTGTCAATCTTTGAGAATTGAGAGTATAGTCTGTGTTTTTCAATGAATTATCTAAATAAATGGCCATGACCTAAGAATTCCTAATCATACCAGAGAGTAATTTTTGCACTATCTAATGAAGAACTCAAGAGTTTAAAGGCTCTTCACAGTAACACAAACTTTCAGTCCCTTTGAGTGCAACCCAGCCTTGTGTTTCAGTAACCTGGTTTGAGCACATCAGCAGAGGTGAATGGCTTCTGACTGGAATCCAGAAGAGACACACCTCTGATCATGAAGCTGTTTAAATTTAGTAGTTAGCTGCTTAGGCTAGACACTGAATTGTATTTGAAGTCTGGACCTGGTGCACCAAGGATAGTGTTATATATGAAAAACTTCTGTCTCACCTGGGCTCTACAGCTTGAAGGCCTCCCTTCACTGTCCAAACATTTTCAATAGAGTGAATAAGGTCACTTATACATGACAGCGCAAATAATTTACTTGTGCAGAAAGCAGCAAGGTCTAGTTCATCTCCTGGCTGGGCTGGACCTACACTCCCAGCTATCTTTCCAGAAGACTGTTTCCCAGTGAGTGTATTTTATTCTGAGAGAGAGTATTTAACTACTGCTCTTGCTGAAGATGAAAGACAGGAGTGCTAGAGGCCGTGACTAGGACACTTGGGCATTTGGCTACAAGATGGGATCTCTTGTTTGCACTTCTTGAAGGTCCTTTTGTCTTTTGCAAGAATCAGCCTCACCATCAAGGCGGCTTCCCAGTGAATTCACAGCTCTTCTTTGTCCTGAGCAAGTGCTCTCACCAGCAGTGTACTCAATGCCAAAACCAACAACAATACTGATCACCAGCATATGTTAGAGGTTAGGAAAAAGTTCTTCACCATGAGGGTGGTGAGACACTGTAACAAGTTGCCCAGAGAGGTGGTGGAAGCCCCCTCCCTGGAATTTTCTGAGGCCAGGCTGGATGGGGCTCTGAGCAACCTGATCTAGTGGGAGGTGTCCCTGCCCATGGTAGGGGGATTAGAACTAGATGATCTTTAAGGTCCCTTCTAACCTTGACAATTCTGTGATTCTAACTGGAGTCTGTGACAGCAGGTCCCACATTAGCTGATGCTATCAATACATGTGTGGTGTGTGGTGACCGAATAACCCGATTAGAACACTCAGAAATCAGCGAACTAATTCTCACAGTAAGTATCTAAATGCTTTCTTGGTAACAGACATTAACCCCTGACTGACCATTCTGAAGGTTCCCTCTGTGTTGGAATTTTTAAATGTCTGTATATTCAGTCCATGTTATTAATTCTTCTCTTCAGGAAGTAACATACAATTCACAGAAAAGGAATTGTGAAAAAAAAATCATTTTCAATAATCACTGAAACTGCATTCTAATTATTTCATTTTCATTTTTATGCCTGATTTTCTGTAAGACTTCCCATTAAAAAATAAAAATGTTTCTTTAAAGCAGAAAGGGCTACTTTGGAATCAGCAACTATAAGCCACAGTCAGTTGATTAAAACAATGGATTAATGTTGTGTTTCAAAACAAATGAAAAGATGAGTAAAGCTTCATATCAGTGAAACAGATTAATTCAAGTAGAAGATATCCAGAGCTTGTATATATTTACTTCCTCAAAATACAGAAGATTTTTTTCTTTCTTTGGTGTCCTGAGGCAGAGTAAGCTCCATAGCCCCTGCAATGCACAGCCATAGACTTTATGCCTCTGTCCCTATTTTTTACCCTTTCATGAGCTATGACAGTATCTCTGGCTTTAGGGAGGTAGATGGTGGGTACAAGGCCATAGTGTAGTCACGCCTTTTCTCTATTCCGCTGTTGAGATAAACTGCTATTTGAATGGATTTTTTCCCAAACAAAAGTGTTTTAGGGGTGTAGAAAGGGAAAGGTGGGATGTGCAAAACCAGCAACCATGGCCGTAGACTGCCAAAGTAGAGCTCTGCAATTCTTGGAAGGCAGAAGCTGCCCTAGCACCTCTATAGATTTTGCCATCAAAATCCCATCGTGTTGTTGCCCTAGGTCACTTCTTGCTTTGCCTAAGGACATCCCTGGTGCCTAAGAGAACACAAGATGGATTTTAAACTGGCACTCTTCCCATTTCTGACACCTTTGTTGCATCCCAGCATTAGAATCACCTTGAAATTGTTCAGAAATCAATGGCAGGAAACACTGTAATGACTGGGTCTCCTCCCCTAAAAATATGAACTACAAAAGGTATTATCCCTAGTCACTTCTATGGGGTTTTTTTTCCCATTTGGTTGTTTTGTGTTAGCTGAATCTGACTTAAGCTTCTGCTTAATATAATCAAGACACACCAGGAAATGAGAGTGATAGTCTTTATATTTTAACATGAAGATTTTTTCAATTAAGTAGTGTTTACCTTAGGAAAATGTCAAAGATTTCCTCCTCCCATTATTGTTACTGTTTTTTGGTGAAGGCAGTTTTTCCAGGATTGTAAAATGCAATTGGTTGGCTATATTTGTGCAATGTAACACATCAGAAATGTTATAACGGAAGAGCAAATTTTTCAGCAGTTTTCTCTTGTGCCTCCTCCTAAAGCAATTTTTGAAGTACTTCACTGTGTTTCAGAGAGGCAGTTACAGTCTCCATCATGCAAATTGTCCAAGCAGTCATTTAAAAGCAACACTATTTGTTCTTGTCAGACTGAAGGGCAGAGAAAAAGAGCAATTTTTCCATCCAATGGATGATATTGAAAGGGGTGGGAAATTCATCCAACTGTTAAAATTTTAGCGCATTTTTTTTAAACCTAGAACTCCTTCATTCAAGGACTCTAACCATGACAGTGCCTTCTGTAGTCATGCTTAACAACAAAATACATCTGTATTCCCTTGTAATGCAGAAGCTGATATCTGTCACTGCTTCTGAGCTCTGAAGGGGTTGAACAAATTTTTTTTTCTCACTTTGTATTTCCTGTCTTTCACTGATAACTCAGAGATGGTACTGTCAAAATTGCGTTGTAACTTGAGGTAACTTCACAGAGCTACACTGAAGAGATGACCTTCAAAAGAGAAGTGTTTGCCCTGAAAATATTATATCCTTGGAATGTCATCAAAAGAAAGATTGGGTTGTTGGGTTTTGGTTGTTGGTTTGTTGGGGTTTTTTTCAGAAACAATGACAAAACTCTGTTATTGACACTGAAAAGTGTCATAGTGAATTCAGTATTCCTTCTGTTACTGACACTGCCTCTGAAATAAAAGCCACGTGGCAAAAACAATTCCCATTAAACTTTCTTGCTAACATTCCTTTTTGCTGGCATGAGACTACTAATGTAAGTACAGGTATAAAAGGGAGGTTCCTTGAATAATTTGTTGCCTCCTAACATTGTGTGTCTCAGAGGACATGCCTCAGCTGCAAAGGGACCACAGGTATATCAAAGTCAGTTTTAACTTAACTCTGGTATTGAATGCAGAGTGGAAATCTGTTGAAGCACAAGGTTTAATAAAGAATAATTTTTCAGACTGTGTTGAACTTCCTGTCACAAGAGCTATGTTGATGGTGGCAATTTAACTCTTGCTCATGTGTTTCTTTAAACTGCAGTGCAGCCATGCTAAGATATCTTTATTCCTGCTAGAAGTCCTTATTCTCATCAGTTACTCCCTGTTAAACTGAACTGTGAGATGAGAATTCTGTTGTCAGTCATTTAATTAATCAACTTGAGATTTTGTAAAAATTTGAACTGGGAGGTGAGTTTTTCTCTTTGAAATGACATGACAATTAGTCCAATAGTGCATGTCCAATAACAGTATTGCAGAATACCACACAAGAAGGTGTCATTAAACTCATACTTAAAGGAAATATAATGGGTTTACTCCCTTATTTTCAATTTTTCTATTCAAATATTTTAACTAGACCACTTGCTGGAATTGATTTTTTTTTTTAATTCAGTGAGAAGTATTGGTAACCCATTTAAAAGAAGAAATTGAATATAGTAACTGGAAGTATGAGACAGCAGTTCTGTCCTCACTTATTTGGTTATGGCAAAATTCCCAGAGCCCATTCCATATAGGTACTTATTGTATACAGCCTACAGAGTACAAATAGGAAACTGCAACTAAAGAAAAATGAGAGTCAGGAGATTAGAAATGAAACTAGATGTCCTGTTGGATGGAAGATAAATCAGAAGAGCATGTTGATTCTTCTATTTAAAAATAAAATAAAAATGACAATCAAAAATCTATGACAATAGCAGTTGTTCTGCTGAATAAGCAAGTGAAGAGCTACAAATCCCAGGTGGATTCTCTGCTTATCTTCATTCTCAATTTATTGTACTACATGCTGCACTACAGAAAAAGGTGATCAAATTAGTTTTTTGAATGTATGCCAAGCTACATAGCAATATGAATTCATTTTCTAGCTGCCAATTTACTGTATTCCTGAGCTGCAATACCCCTGCATTATTCCAGTTTTCCTAGCTACTTTGGGGCAGAGGCTGTTAACCTTTTATTCTCTTTTATGCAGCTATTTATTGAGGTAGACATATGAGGCAGGCAAAGTGAAGATCCAAGCTACTAGACCCATATTGTTTCTTCACCAAATATATCATTCCAAAGACGAGATCACTGCAATAGTCCTTGCAGCATATCTTTTTTTTTTTTTCTTTCTGTTAAAGCTCCACCAAAGCAAAGCTGTATAAATACTATTTGGATATTTTCCAAACAAACCACATATTACTCCATTATAGCAGTGAATGGATCACAGAGATATAAATTATTAAAGTATTTTCTGAAGACAAGTGAAATTCAGCAATTTGGTAAAGTATGTCACAGTGGAAGTGTATCACATAACCTAGACATGGTAAATATACAGTGATTGGAAAGCAAATATTTCTTATTTCTTGCAGTATGATGTTATGCATGAATTGAGCTGACTTATGAAAAGCATTGTATTAAGTATTGGTACCTGGATGTAGTGTAGAAAGCAAATGCAGTTGAGATGTAGAAAGCTGAATTAATTGAAGAATCTTTTCATTTAGATGATATGTCTGCCATATCAGATTTTCAGAGACACAATTTATCTGGCTATCTATCCACTTTTGGCTTCAAATTTCCATGACACTATGCAAGCATTCAGGGATGCATAATATTCTGGATGTGTCTCTCTTAATGTACTGGGATAATGGTTGATCTACCTTGTTGAATATTGAAACAAAAACTGTTTCCTGTTATACTTTCTAGACTTCTGGTACTAGCAAGTTATGAAAGAGTGTTTCCTCCAGTAATGGCTTTATATAACAAAATCTCTTGATAAAAAGGAATTTCAGAAGGTGAGGGGAGCTCTTAGATTTAAAACTAAAGCTCCAGACATGAATACCTCAAGTACATAAATACTTCACTGCTCTGACAGGAGAGAATGGCTAGTAATTGACTGTCTTAGTAGAATCCACTATTGAAAGATCATTACATAAGCAGAAAGAGCCATTTGGAGTAAGTCTACACATCGCAATCACAGAATAAGAGTTTCTAACGAGATAGTTGCTGGAGTGTTAATAACAAAGATGAAAAGCGAATGATTCTTCCAAGCATACAAATCACCGAAAGTTTCAAATATGCATGGAAGTCAGAGTACTGTCTGAGAGAAACCTCTTTCAGAATTTTCTATAGGCTTGAGACTGCACTGAATTTCTGCATTGTAAATAATGCTTCTATTACCTTTTAAACATTAAAAAACCCTTAATATTCTTGGAAAATGTCAGTTGATTATTTTTGTCTGTTCTTTTTCCCTCTATTTCATTCAATGGAAAAAAGGAGAAGCATTTTGACTGAATTTTTATGGAACTTTCAGAAAGAAAGTTTTAGCCTTGGAGCAAACTCTGATAAATGATTCAAATATAAACCCAATCTGATACCTGCATTTGAATTGCTAATAATAAAATTTGCTGCTCCTACTGTCACTGCTGCTGCTCACTCCTGCAAAGCCAGATATCTGTTACCTATCCTTCTTCATGCAAATAAACTATCTTCTAGAAAGATTTTTTCATCTTGTACTGCATTGTTATTTAACATCCAGGGCCAAACTCATATCTAGTATAAGCTCTACTGAAGACAACAGCTTTTACACTAGAAATGAATTTGACTTGCAACATGAAGACATTTTAACACTATGTGCTCTAACATGGTCAGACTTGATTCTAAAGTTAACTTGTGTTTTGTTTTTTTTTGCATTAGCCACTTTTGGGTACTTGAAAGTGTAACGCCAAAGGTGATGTGAATCAAGGTGTCCCTTCTGAGTCCATTTTTTTTGCTCCCTCCATCCTTCTCCCTCCCTCCCTCCTCCTCCCTCCCTCCCTCCTACTCCCTTTGTGTTCTTCTGCTCAGAAATTGAATCCTTCTCAGCAATAGCATTGTACTTCATTGCTGTTGCTGAGCCTTTAAACTGTCT
The DNA here is from genome assembly GCA_013396975.1 of Bucco capensis. Taxonomy (NCBI): domain Eukaryota; kingdom Metazoa; phylum Chordata; class Aves; order Piciformes; family Bucconidae; genus Bucco; species Bucco capensis. Next base: position 13,217 of record VWZO01011441.1, on the reverse strand, counting down.
CTTGTGTCTGTTTATCTACCTTAGATTTCTCTGGCAATGTCTGTCATTACGTTACATCTGGATTGTTAGTCTGGAAAATAAAGATTACACCATTTTTTACTGATGAATGGAACATATATAAGGTGTTATAGCAATAATAAAAACATATAATTGCAGTTATAGATATTTCTTCTGTAGATCTCACAGAACATTTAAAACACTAGCTTATTAAGCCAAGAAAATGCTTTCCATTATAATATTATTTTATGTGATAATGGACAAACTACATCTCTGTGGAATTAAATTACTCACCCAAGACTTCACAGTGCATCAGTAGCATAGTCACAAATAAATTCTTTGTCTTATTGTAGTTATTGCGAAGTAGAACAAAGCAAAATCCCCTTCATTTCAAAGGGATTAAAATTTCACATCAGAATTTAGGATTAACTTGTCTGCTTTCATTTATTTCAGACTGTTAACTAAATGCACTAGCCATGACGTGGTGGGATATGTAAGTATTTTGGCACACCTAAAATATAGTTAGATTTTTTAAAATGTAAACAAATTCCTAGGCCCTGGCAGATGAACCTTAGGACTAAAGAGTGGGTCCAGCTCTGCACATGCTATGTCTCACCTAAAAAAATCCATTGTGCAGGCTCAAGGGTGCTATCCGCTATTCTCTTTTTGTAAAAGGCGCTGATGAGGAGTGTGGATCTTTGTTCGCGAAGCCTAGCCACGACGACGACAAAACAAATTGCTAGGTTGAAAGAAGGTGTGATACACAGTGTCTCCTGTACGGAACAGGAGATTATGTACTCTGAGACATGAATGTCTTCTGCTGTGGTTACTTGGATGGCTGACAAAGTGGTATGAATTTCTGATTTGAACTATATACATTGGCTTCCTGTCTGTCTCTGTGGCTTTCACAAGTACTTTCGCGGTACAAGGACCAGATAGATGATGATAGTAATTATTCCTCATGAAGGGAATGGGGTAAAATTATAATACTCTTAAGAAAAAGAAACAAATTAGTTCCTTCTCCCTGCACAATGGCAATAAAGATGGGTAAAGTAAGGTCAAGTGCTCACCTATGATTTAAATCTTCTTAATTGAAAAAGTAGTCTTATAGTTTTCTTTCCTTCAGAAAAAAATGGATTGATGCTTTGTTTTGATTTAGAGCCATGTTTCACAGTCAGGGGAATTTCCTGACTCACTGCGATGATTCTTAGTGTATAGCTGGTGTGATTAGTTGAAAAGGGCTTTGCTATCACAATGGTCCGAACTCCAAAAAGTCTGAAAAACTTTTCAGTATTTATTGGTTTTACTACAAGGGGAACACCTCAAGGGGAGCGCAGGTCAGAAAACCTTGGAGCTGAAGATTCCCTTTTGTGATTATCAACCAAATCTCGTGATATGAGTTGTTGAGTCCACTGAAGATATGACATGAACACAAAATTTGAATGATACATGATGTTATCACTCACAAGAACTCTGGGAAAACAAATTTCTCCACGGTGTAGCAAGCCTCTGGAATATACTTTTAATCTGCTATTTTCTAATGTACTACCATTAAAGAAGATTACTTTCAAAAATAAAAATATCAGATAATATTTCTAGGGTTGCATTGTCGTAGCTTTACTGGAAGTACCAAAGGATTTCTATAGCTTTATTATATGATTGATTTAATCTAGCTAAAGTCTTATCCTACTCACATGCTTCTTGGCCATTAATAACATTGTTTGATGGGACATAGGTTTATGGTTTTGTTACCTTGGCTCTCATTAGATTGTAAATTTGCATCTTGGTTGACAATCCACATATGATTTTTCTTTGTGTCACAAACAATGTTTACAGTCATTAGTACTTTTTACCTAGACCAGCTTGCATATTTTCTTTTGGAGAATGATTATTTTATTCACTCAGGGGTAATTTTAGCATGTCTTGTATCAAGTTATAGATAATACCTGGTGTTCATGTGTCTGATGCTAGATTTCTGAACACCAGAATATTGTCAGTATTTAGGGAACAAAGTCATTGGAAGGGCCACATCCTGCATTTTAGATTAGTGCATCATGGAATACCCTACTAAAGCTAAGGTTTGGTAAAGATAGAATCTGAAGGATGATTTGGATCCAGATTGTGTATTAGCAAAAGTATAAAAATCCATACTAAATTACTACTTTGGGAACACTGGAATACATAACCGTCATAAGCTTCTGTATGTGCCAATATGCATCATTAAGACATTTTGAGAAGCAAGGGATAATATTTTATAGCACTGTGCTTTCTCTACATACATCATGTAATAAAACAAGCCTTCCTTTCCGCAGTGCCCAAGATTGACTCAGCACTTATCAATGAACAAATCCTGCAAAATAAGCAATAGAATGTCAAAGAAGAGATACAACACCTGAGAATTTTTATGTTTCTATTATCAAGCGGATATAGTTAGAAATAAAAATTTCTGTCAGCAGAATAATGTTTTTTTTATAAGCTTGCACAGTTAGGATTCAAGACACAGACAGAACAGTCTAAGTTTATCTATGATGCCTCCTCAAAAACTAACTTGAATGTGCTGGAACCAACTATTGCTGTGGCTCATTGCTTCTGTGGAGAACATGGCCTAATGTAACGAAGTACATGCAAAAACTCCTGATGACATTGCTAAGGTTTGGATCATTCACTTAAGAAAGAAGTCCAATCTAAATTTCTGTCTCATTCAACCTGAAGTAAAAAAAAAAAAACAAAACCAAAAAAACATTATTAATTTTGATTGGTTAATTTTGCGTCAATTATTTCTAGTTAAAAGGAATTCCTCTTTCCCAAAGTAATAGCTTTTTGTTTACATTTCTATGAACTCAAACAGAATTAATTACTAACTTGGGAGCTTATTCAGAAGCAGAGGTCGGGTGCCACCTCAAATTAGTTGTTAAATTTTATCTTTTTTTTATATAATTTACTTAAGAATGAATCAGTTTTGAAAAAAAACTAAGACTACATTCATAACCTAAATTCTGGATAGTTATCTACATTATCTATCCATCTGCATTTCTGAAAGTTGGCTTAATCAAGAGATATCTGCTATTTTACTACTTGAAATGGATTAAGGAGAAAACTACCTTCCCTGTAACTTTTCAAGAACAAACCAGAAGACAGATTGAGCTGTATAAACAAGATCAAAGACACTTATATGAACTGGTAATGTTGTACTCTTTTCTTGCTTGCTTCTGGAGTTTCTGCTAAAGAGATCAGTTAAAAAAAAAAAAAAAGTGTAAATAATTTCTGTAAAAAAAAAGGTCATTGTGGTAAATATAGATACTGTATTACTAGATTACTAGATTTTTCTAAAGGATGTCTTTTTATGGGAATGCATCTCATGATCTATGTTTCCTAAATTCTGGGTCTGGAGCCATTACATCCTTACAAATCCATATAAAAGGTATGTGGAGAATGAAGTTCAATGTCACATTGTCATCCGTGAGATAGTCGATAAATTTTCTCAAGAACATTGGGTTTTTTTCAGGTTATGTCTGGAGGAGACTGGTGAGTTAAGTATCACGATGTGTGTGTGCTGGGTGTACATATGTAGTGCAGCTGATCTGCAGGTACACAGCAAGTCCAACACCTGAAAACTATTCTGCACTTGTAGAGTGATTTTACATTACATGCACTGTGAAATCAGATATACCAGAGATGTTCTGCCCAATTCCTTGCAGTTCCTAGGAGGCTTGTAAAGCTGTAGTGTACAGAATCCCCTTGTTTTACAAATATGTCTCTGACCTGTGGTTAGACAAGAAATCTTCAGAAAACCAAGTGGTTGTTATTAAAACTTTTGAGTACTATTGCAGTCCATAATCATATCACAGGCAAGAACAGAACTGAACTATTTTTCCTAGGAATTATGTGTATACACAGAAACTGAGCTTAAATGTTTGTGCCTTATAAGTGACTTTCTTCCAATTTGTGAAAAAAATATGTAAGATGTAAGCTTAAACTATAAAATTTTTGTACTTGCTGTTTTCCATCATGAAAGTATATTGGTGCAATTTTGCTGATGCACTTCAGTTCTGAAATATAGTACACCATTCTTTTCCAGTACTCAATCTATTTGGAGCAGAGATTGGTACTTAGGACATATACTGTGACAATTTTCTGATATACATCAGGGTTTAGGATGAGGTATTCAATCTTATTCTCAGTTACGAAATAGATGGGCTTTGAATCTATTTCCTTGAGCTGCTTCACTAAGTCATTGTTCCAATTACTTCATCAGGAACAAATATTTCTTTAAAATCAGCCCTTTCTGCTAAATGTCTATGGCAGTCTGCTTGGCAGCTGTAGTCATAATTTGGGTCACTGTGTTGGAATTTGAGTATACATGTATATATTCTGTGCCACCTCTGACACTATTATGTCATGAATTGAATGCACAAGTGAATAGATGATGATGGTGATTTATTCTGATAAAAGAGACAGAATGACCTGGAGGTAATTCTTTACACTAAGGACACAATATATAATTAAGAACATTTATGAGCTTAGGACCTTTTCCTACACTGCTTTCTGTATTTTCTCAAAACTCTACCCTTAATGACCTCTCTCCTAATTGAAAAAATAGAAAGTCCCCATAGATGTTGATTAAACTAACTCACCAGTGCAGAAGATATATAACAGAGAGAGAGTGGAATTACTGTGCTGGTATAAATCAGTGTTACTACAATGATTTACACCATCAGAGAAGTTGCACCTATATAGGGTTTATTTCTACTAAGGAATACCAAAATATAAGAAGTACAACTTAAAAAACCAAGTTCTTGTTCACAATTTTATAAAACTTACATATAGCATGGTATGGCTTACTAGTGCCATAAACAAGCAAAACTGAAGAAGCAATAAAGTTGTTACAGCTGAAAGTTGTTGAAGTACATTGTTTCACTACAGTGTTTTCATAAACTCCATTAATTGTATCTAACTTTTCAATTTTTTGTGTAGTAATGGCAAATATTTACTTAGCTAAAATTAGAACTATTAAAGGAATAGATGCTACATTAGAAGTTAGATCTCGGATTATTTGAGGGTCATTTTGTGATTCAGAATTATTCAAGAGAGTACTTTGCTCCATTCTGGCATCACAAGTGTGGCAAGGTGCTCTGAGTCCAAAAGTAATGTAATAAGCCTGCTGAAATGAGGTTTAGTAAAATGGATAGCATGCTGGAATAGAGATGGAACGTGGCATGCTTCATCAGAAGTCCATAGCACCTTGGGCTGTATAGTGCAATATGGATAAACACTACTTTTTTATTATTCTGTCCTTCTCCACAGAAAATACAACATTATAACTACAACTACTCGGTCTTTAAGTAATGTAATATTAACTTGATTCTGCCAGATCATAGTTGTAGCATTGTCAAAGCAATTGTTGAGCTTGCACAGGTTTATGGGAAAATCACACATCAAGGGTCATATATACTCATATATTATTTGGATGCCTGATACACCAGCTGTGGCTGTCCTTCAGTGTTTTCAACAGTCAATTAAACGTGGTTAAAGCTTCTCTGGGAAGAATCACAGAACACAAATCACTTTGTACAATGAAACCTCCAAGAGGAAACATTGTAATTTTTACAAAAAATATTTTTTTCTTATTCCCAGAAGTACACAACACAATGTTTAACCATTGATATTATCTCATCTATTGAAATGATGGAGGGGATTGACTAGATGATCTTTAAAAGATCCTTTCTAAACCAAACAACTCTATGCTTCTATAAGTTAAGAAAATTAAGAATGGTAAGATCCAGATTTCTGATTCTTTGCAATTTCAGGATAGATGTAGTTGTACAAATCTTGTTTCTGTTCTAAACAACAACAGTATTTAATTTAGTTCCTTGCCCAAATCAGGTTTGAGCTGCTCTTAATAGCTCAATAACTAGATGTCTCATATTTTTAGATTTTAATGATCCTTTCTCAGATACAAATTTTCTTAGTACTATCCTAGGATCTAGAAATAAGAAAATGGTTCAGAGTAAAATGAAAACAAAACCACTGTTTTCCTGAAAGTGAAGAGTTCAAAGAAAACATAAATACAATGTCAAGGGCTTCCATTTCTTCTCTGTTTCCAAAATAGAGGTTAATAAATTCATGAACCTTTTTTAATTCCTCGGGTTGGATGCCCTTTTAAGTTCGGATGCCTTTTCAAGTTTGAGAAAGATACAGATACAATGCAGATTTCCTTCTTTGGCCTTTTACAACTTATCAGAGAACTGAGGTGAACTACTCTGGGGTGAAAGGGCTGAACAGAGTTCATTTAGGGCTTCATTTGATGAAAGGCAGAAGATTGTGATCAAGAGCATATGAAACTAGAGTTGGAGGAGAAGTTGACATTTTTATGGAATAATGATGATTAGTAAAACTGGACTTTTCAAAATTGTCTATGAACAGCGCTGCAGCTAAGACTTCTTGGTGTTTACAGATTTATAACCTATGGAAAGAAAAAGAACAGAAACTTTCATTGCTAAAGTATCTCTTTTTGAGAAAACTTTGCCATATATTTGGAAAACTTGCACATCCTGAGAACAGAAATGAGATTTCTCAGTCATTTTCATTCTTATGCTGTTCTCTGAAAAACCCAAAGGCTCAAGACAGCACATATTCAAAGAACTAGTAACTACAATAGCAAAATATTTGTAATTTATTCAGACAACATAAGAAGCACACAAAAAATTTGCAATTTCTCCTCTTTCAGCATTAAGAAAAATAATTATATAAACTTAATGTCTTTTTGAAATTTCTGACGTCACCAGTTTGAATGCTGAAGCACCACATCTAAAAAGGGACATTCAACACAACCATGTAAGTGAGAGTTCAACCATGTAATGTTGCCACATTGGTCACTTCCTTTGAACGTTATATCCCTATTTAAAAATAAATATTTGAGTCTTTTTCAAACCATTTCTCTCACTATCTTAGCAAGATAAATTCTTTCACCAACAATCTGTAGTGTTGTTATTGACACCTGGCATGAAAAGAAAGATAGAACATGCAGGAAACTCTGTGTTTATGCTACTGATATTAAAGAACCAAAGCATGTTTTCATTTTCCATGATGACATTTCCTGGTTAAGACATTAAATGTTATGGAGGATTACTGAAAAGATGGTGTTTTGGTAGTGTGAAGTCTGGTATAATGTTTACTATGTCTGACTTAGGTTCTTGAAAAGTTCTTTTGTACCATGGTTTATCTGTGTCCCTTGTATTTAATGTCTTTTCTCTCTCCTTACCCTCACTAGGTATGAAAGTGCTATTGTATACATTTTAGAAGCAAGAAGCAAAGGCACAGGAAGGATTTAGATACTCTAGTTTTGACATATCAATGTCCGGTTTCTTCATAGATATGTATGAATTTAATCAACTGATTTGGCTGCCTGTGCATTGAATGGGTAGACAAAATGGTAGAAAATGTAGAATTCAGGGTACTAAAAAGTAACAAATGCAAATCAGCAAGGAGGAAATATGGGAGAAAGCTTTGGATAGACATTCCAATAGTCCATTCCTATTTATTCTGTTTTCCTTTCAAGACAGCTCTAATGTCTCTTGGAACTCAGAAACAGGAGAAATAGCAGGAATGCTTATTTCTAGAGTGTTTCAACAGCAGTTAAGCCTATGATATTCTTTTTCCTGAATTTTGGTTTGTTAACTTTTCTCACAGATAGGAAGTTTGCATTCCAAAATCTACACCTTGCAGTTCCTCTCCAAATGCCAACTGTTTGAAAGTTTTGTGACACGACTGTAGGAGGCAAGTGTACATTATGATCTACTTCTGGATGACTGAAATAATAACTGTCATTCCCAAATTCTACTGTCCTGATATGATACACCTGCGTTAATGGATTTTGATTCGTAATTTTGTTTCCTAAGATGTAATTAATCTACCTAAAAAAAAAAAAACGGAGAGAGAGAAAGTATGTACTAAATCCTAAAGAAAATATTCCTTGAAACTTGGGTTATTGTGAAGATTTTATAATATATGTCCTAGAAATGTTTTTTCATTTTTCCTGGTGGCTACTTTTTCTATCCTCACACTGAATCTTTACACTTGAGGTTTTTGTATTTTAAGCTGATCACAACTGCAGTGGACAACACAATAAATCCTATACTCCTTATCATTTCTGGAAGCTGGACAAAGTGAAGAGACAGAAAATATGGACAAATGAGCCAAGTCATAGAAAACCAGAAAAAAAAAATCAGCTTTAGCACAAAGGTTGTAATAACACTCAGCTGATGCCATCCCTTTCTGTCATTGCAGTCAATCCTTGTCACTGTCTTATCAGACAATAGTTAATGCCTATCACACTCTCTGTATGAGTGTAGTTTTAAGCCAGCTTCTCACTCTTAATCTTTTATTCCTCTGATACTAGTTAACTGTGTTCACTTTATCTTAATATTAAAAATAATGTTGTCTGTGGGAGTCAACATAGTGCATTTTTAAATAGCAGAAGACATACAGACTTTTTACTTTGATTCTAAAGTTCAGATGAAGCATTTATGGAATGGTTTATAGTAAGTTTTTGGGAAGCCACTTGTTCTGAGACAATATGTAGGTAGAAAAGGAAAGAAGAAATATAGAAATAGATTATTTTCTTCTATTAGTTTTTCCAGACCTAGACTTAGACTATTGTAATTGCCATAATGACATTTAACAAGACAGGAAATATGTTCTCATGGCATAAGAATACCATGTTAATAGTTTATGTTTCACTTTCTTCCAATCAGCATTAAAAAAACTTTAAGGAATGTCTGTCTCAAGAAAAAAACCACTCCAAATTCCTGTTTTTTTAAGTATGATTTACCATCTGTTCAAGGATAGAGCTAAAGAAGAGCTATATTTTTTCCATATATTTAACAGCATGACCTTTTCAGATTAATGTCAGAGATATTGGCATAAATTTTTGACAGCAGAGTGGAGAAAAGATACCAGTACTCCAGAGGCAACTTTGTATATATGTGCTTTCCAGTACCATGCACAATCAAACATGTAAGGAATGTATATGAGCAAATAGAATTTCCTCCTATTTATCCCAAGGAAACATAGACAGTCTGGCTTTTTCTTTTTAAAAAAATGCTGTTAAGATCTTAAAAGACAAGAATATAAGAAAAACTGCATCAAAGGGGAAAAAAATCTTGTTTATAATCTTTAAAAATGTGAAGAAAAAATATTGCCTTGCATTGTCAAAAGGCAACAAAATTGTTCTGCATTTAGGTTTAAAACAATTGAGACATAAAAACTGACATCTTTCAAAAATCTTAACAAAACATTGTAATCTTTGCTATCCATTGCATTGTAAAGAAGGAATGTTAAATACTTTTTTCTTTTTGCTGTGAAATGAAATTAGTATTATCAGATCATTCACTGACATCAAAAAGAGGTGCTCACAGATCTGTCTGTCGCAAACATACTTCCTAATTCTAAATCTACTGTGGCCAAGAGAAATGTCCTCATTTACTTCAGTGACACATAACTTGAGGACTAAAAATGTTATTAAACTTAGTATGGTGACATAAATGTATTCAAGCAGATAATTTGAAATTATTATTTATATATAAAAGCACAAAGATGTAAATGTCAATGTATTTACACCTGCTTAGTTTTGAGCACCACATTTGTTCTATGTGAGAAAAAAAGTGTGCCCTTTAAACCTATTAACAAAATTACTACTGTCAGGAAATTTTTTTTTCAATAAAAAATCTAACCCTAACTGGTATGCAATTCAACTTTCTGCTTCTTTCTTTTTTTCATTGCATCCATTGAGAAATGATCACATTCAGTGTGAAAATATAAATGCCATACAATTTCCAATTGAAAATTTAAGTGAAAACAATGTGTTTCAATGACTTCTGATTTGAGTGAAACAATAGATTTCAATCAGCCTACCTCTGTTTTACTGATGGTAAAAATACTCTGTCAAGGTTTAATTATGTTGACTTATTAGGGATGTAGTTAAAGCAATATATTTCTATATCTATAGCACAGGGAAAGCAATATTTCTACTATTGTTACACACAGTCCGAATTATGCTACACAGGGCTCAGTTATCAACCTGACTAACACAGTGTATGGGACACAAACATGATTTACTCATGCTGGGAGTTTTCAGCAAGACAGTCATGATTGCCAGCAAACTTTTCAGTAAATTCCATGTTGTTAATTTTCTTGGCCTACTGAAGGCTTCTCTAATGAAGAAAAAGTTATGTCTGTCAAGGGATCTTTCTGCAGTGACAGTATCATTTTTTTATTCATTAGGGTTGACAGTGATGGTTTCTTCACTGTAACGTAGTGTTTGTCCTCCCTTTCCTGAGTGCATGCTGACACGGAAGCAGACTTATCTGAAAAACAGAAACTGTTATATGGTCCTGTTTTCAGTCCTGATTCCTTCCCTGTGTCCTCTTCTACAGATCTGGATGAATGCCATTCAGACAGCAGCGAGGGGAACAGGTCATCTTGGGTATTCCAGCAAGTCCTTGCTCATCAGAAGTTTCACACTTGTAAGTGGTTTCAGATTCTTGCATTGCATTTTCTTAAGCTGCATATGTGGGGTTTTATTCTGTTCCATTATAACTTTCTCATAACTGATGTGGGTAGTATTCAGAAATAATATTCATAACTGTTCAGGATTAACTTCTTTTTATAATAATAGGTTAACATCAGCATTACAAATGATGGTTAAGCAGCATGAGGATTACGCACACAAAAATACAATCCCTTTCTTGGATAATTTGGTGGTTACTGTGCCAATAACAGAGTGCCTTAGCCTTGTACCATTCACACTTTGTCTCCTGTATAGTGCACATAGGTCTCATGGCACAGTTTCCTAATGCTTCTGTTCTGGGAGTTCTGATGTTAAGAAGCCATGTGTGGGAGGTGTGCATGTCAGAGAGATAATCTTTGAGATGATCTGTGTTTGAAATCAACCTGTCTTGTCATGTGTGTTTGGTGTAGATCCATGCTGTTGTGCAAAGGCAAGCAAGGAATCTTTGTTATCTGTCCACTATTACCCTTCAAGGTTGTGCTTCTTTAGATGAAGCTGCATTACATCTGTGCTAAATTCAGTTCTGACCTCTGAGAAGAGTTTACAGAGGCTGATAAACTTCTTAGATCTGAAAAGCTTTTCCTCAGGCTATCAGCTCTGCTCATAATCTGAATTATATGAAAATCACACAATCCTTCTCCTTTGTGATAACTCAATCTGTCTCGTACCACTACCTGAAGTACGCATGTATCTAGATAATTCTATGATTCAAAGACCACTGAAAGTTTTTGTAAGCTGTGCAACACTAGTGCTTACTGAAAAAGCGTTACGATTTACATTAGTAATTAGTGATGTCTTCAGAATTGTCATCAAACTCCTTTTTTATTGTCTGATCAGACCATAGGACCATAATCACTATTCAGAATGTTACCTACTCAGAAAGTTACCTGCTGTCCTTCAAGGACATGTACAAATTTGTCAAGGACTTACTGCTTTCTACAGGAGAGATTTTAGCTTTGACAAAAGTATGGTATTGTATCTCTGACTGGGTTCATGATGTTATGCAGAAGTTCGTGAGTCCACAATTAAAGCGTATTCATCACTGGTTTAATGTTTAAAGGAGTCTTGCTGGTCTAAAGCCTTGCCTGTTATGGTCATCTTTTGTTAAAATATAATAGTAGTGTTGACAGCAGAGATTTTATACAGTATTCATGTCTAGTGTTTGAGGTATATTATAGAAACATACATGTTTGAATCCAATCACAGTTTTGAGTACTAATTCAGCAGTAGCAGGCTGGGGGTGGGGACTGGTGACATAGGTAATGTTTGAAACATATTTTTCTTCTCCCTTCTCGAGGCAGGTGTGAGTCATGACACAAACTGTCATAAAAATCCCTGCCCATGAGAGTCAAATGCTGTGCCTTATATCCTCAGGTGGTATAAATAGCATAAGTCAATATAGTAGTGCCAATTTACATAAATTTCTACACAGAATTTGGCTAAATGACAACTCATGAGGATATGATAACATTCTGCAAGTATTTGAAGGCCATAAACACTAAGCAGGGGGAGAAATGATTTAGGGTGGCATAAGGAGACATAATTAGGAGCAATGGGAGGAAATTAAGGGAGGAAAAAATTAGGCTGAATATCAGAAACAATTTTCTGACAGTGAGATGTATTAGACTGCGGAAAATAAGTCTCCCAATGGACATTCCATTGCTCAAGATGTTTAGACTGGATAAAGTATTAATACACATACAACAGGGACTAATTTTACAATGTCTGGTGAATAGATGTGAAACCAGAGACCTTAAATTGGGTAAAAATAATTCTGCATTAAAAAAAATAAACAAATAAATCCTTTTTTATCACTTACTAAATTTATGGATATGTCTGTATCTGTTACTTATGTGTATTTATAAATGAATATACATGTGTATAGACATTATTTTCCCTTTCTCCCCCTGAAGATTAAAAGGGTTTTTCATAAAATCTACTTTCCTCCAAAGAAGTGTAAAATTTAGTGATAATGGCAAATTTCTTCTTCCTAGCTAGCTATTAAATGCAAAAATGCTACACTTACTAGTTTTTAATTTTTTTTTTTTCAAACTCAAGTTCACACTTCTTGACAACCTTCGGAAACAATAATCTACATAATTTCTCTTATTATGGAAAGTTTTCATTCTCCTATCTGTTACAGACCTGGGTAGCTTTCTGGAACTTTATAGGTATTTTTGTGAAAGTTGACTTTGTTATATTTTTCTTATTCTGAAAAAAGCTTAAGAAAAGTTCCAAAATCATTACAATTAATAATTTTTCAAACGAATGTTTAAGACATGTTATTCTTCTTCCTGCATCTAGTTGGTCTCTAATCACTGGAAGAAATGTTTCCAAGATAAGTATTTGCAAGACAGATTACAGAAAAACATTACAAAACTACATTTTCAGAATTTTTTATATTTAAAGTTGTTTGTTTTTTTTTTTAATACAAATCAGGAATGAAGAGTGAGACTATTATTATTTTACCTTAGACTTATTTCAATTAGGGAAATAGAAGACACTCTTAGAGTAGCTTCTTTCCTTTCTTTTTATCGGGGAATATGTGATTCCACAAAATGAAAATGTGATGTAAGTTTTGGAAGCCCAGATAGTGTATTTGGTTACTGAATATCTAGAAGGCAAATTGTATGGCTAGGCTTCATGAACGAAG
>VWZO01011437.1:61902-77460 GCA_013396975.1 Bucco capensis | reverse complement strand
CATGGGTAGACTGTACCCTCAGCAAGTTTGGAGATNGAGGAGAGAGCCAGGCTCTGCTCCATGGCATCCAATGGGAGGACAAGAGGCAATGGGAGCAAGTTGGAGCACAGGAGGTTTAGGATGAAGCTGAGGAGAAACTTGTTTGCAGTTCAGGTGCCAGAGCACTGGCCCAGGCTGCCCAGGAGCCTGTGGAGTCTCCTTGTCTGGAGCCATTGCAGAGCTGCCTGGACACATTGCTGTGTGAGCTGGTCTAGGTGCTCCTGCTCTGGCAGGGGGGTTGCACTAGATGATCTTTCTAGGGCCCTGCCAACCCCTGACATACTGTGATTGATTCTGTGATTCATGGGGATTTGGCTCTTTTTCAATCCTCATTGCCTTGATGCCTTTCTACCACTGAAGGTATGGAGATACACAAGTGTCCTCTTGGGATTCCTCTGGATTAAAGACCTGCTTTTTACAGGACACCTTGCATAACAGTTCCTCTGGCCAAATCCTCCTTTGTCCTGCCTCCTTGGATATGCTCAAGCCTGGGTTGAGGAGGTCAGAGTGTGGTTTATGCTCTGTGTTGTTGAGCAGCAATCAAACAATGGCTATCTCCTCAGCAACAAAGGAAAGTCAATACACCTTCAGAAGGAAATTTGTCCCAGTAGGCTCTTTGCTATTGAAAGGCCTGTTGGTAGATTTATTCATTGTGCAGCTTCCTTTCCCTTAACAAGTCAGTTATTCATTGGCCATTGCTGGAGGGTCTCCTGAATTGATGGGCCTAGGCCTGCAATCAGATCTATTGCTAGAAAAGGCTTTGCCACAGTGGCAGGTTTGGAATAAATCAGCATGCAGCAAAAGGAATTGATCCTCTCACTATCTATTTCTGGATGGAATTGCTGCTTGAAGAGTGCTTTCCCCTCTTCTTACTCCATGCTACTGAAAGCCTTTGCATCTTTGTTCTCTAGGCAACTCTACCAAAGCTCTGAATTGGAGCTTGTGCACACACTTCCACATCTTTGCTGGGCATCATTTTTCTTCTGACCATGCTTGAGAGAGACACCATTGTATCCCAGAGCAAAACAAAGAGGTTTATTTTCTCTCTCACCTGCCTGAAGCATCTGGAAGTTGGAAGGGATTCCTTGAAAAAGCTTGGATTTGGAGTAGCTGCACTGATGCCTAAAGCACTCAAGAGCTTGGTCTCCTAATCTCAGATGCTCTTCCACAATCTGATTGAGCTACAGCAAGGGTTAATTGCTGCCCAAAAGCTTCTCCTCATGTTTGTGCACAAGGGTGAGCATCTTGCTCTTAAGGAGCTTGGTGAAGGGATTGGTCAGGGATTTTCGGTTCCCATGTGTGCCCCAGGAATATCTTTCTCTGAAGGTAAAATGACACCCAAAACTATGGCAGAACTGAAGGATGAGAGGAGAGAAAGCTCTCAGGAACTTAGCAGCCCAGCCAGGTGGGTGATGGATGTGTAAATGGCAGTGGAAATCTTCCCTGTGAGCAGAGCTGAGCTCTCTTGGCATTTACATTAAGGATAGAGCTTGGCAACAAGGTGGTTGGACAAGGATCTGACCTGCTGCTTGCCTTACAGGTGTTCCTGATGGGTCTAGGGATGGGATTGGACTTAGGAAGAGTGTGTGCCAAAGGCTGTTTAGTGCTTGCTCTGCTCTGGGGAGTGCAACCAGCCTGGAACAAGGAACATGTGGATTACATCCATAGAGCATGTGTATAGACAAAGACATGGGTGCTTAAGAGAGGAGGACAGAAGATCCCTGAGCTGCCTCCATCCCAGAGGAGACAGCAGGTCCAACCATCCATCTCAGGACTTACAGGTCAGCCAGGAGGACAAATGAAGGGAGAAGTAATTAGTGAAGATGTAGGCAAGGCATCCCTCAGGATCTGCCTGTCTGTGGGCAGTAGATGTACCCAAGGCATCTGTCAGGAACTAGACAACTGTGGGCAGTGCCTGCAGGCATGGAAATGCCACTGGGAGAGGTTGGTTTGCTAGCAAGTGCCCAGATGGAGTAATCTCAGTCTGCCTCTAGAGCAAACCCATTGAAAATGGCAAGATGAGTTGGAGAAGGTGATTTCCAGAGGTCCTTTCCAACCTCAAGCACCTGTGATTGAGTGGAGATGGGGCATGAGTGCTGCAGACTTTGATGAGGAGGACATAGCTGTCCCCAAGAGATGCTCTTTGGTCTGCATATGGTGAGCAAGAGATGTCCTAGGAAAAGCCTAGAGATGGACAAACTCTAGGGTGAGGACTGTATGACAGCATCTTTTGGGCTTGATAACCCTCTTGGAGAAGAAATTCTCCCCTCTCTTCCCTTGCCCAGGAGGATGGTTGGATCTAAATAAGACACAAGTGGACCTAGGTCAAGCAGGCTCTGGTTTTGTGCAGATAACAGTGCTGGGGATTGATAGGAGAGCTGCTGCTAAACACAACACCTACCATGTACAACTCAACCACACCATGCATGACTACCTCTGGCATGGACTCAAAAGCCTTCCTCTAGCTTCCTGAGCTCCTCAATGCAGTTTATGACCCATGAGGTGCACAGCATGCTGGAGAGATGTGGTTATCCAAACCTCAGCCCTCCCACCTCCAATTCCAACTCAACTGCTCTATTTGTTTCTCACTGAATGCTGCTCCTCTGAGGTTTTCTTGCAGTGCTAAGCCCTTTTGAAGTCATTGCTGATTACAGAGCAGGCAGAGAAATCTCCCTGGGGAAGTTATTTGTAGCTGAGGAGGAAGAGGAGGGGAGGGAAGGAAAGAATCAATCCATAACCCTAGTGCCAATGCCAGAAGTCAGGATGCTCAGCCAGAATTCCCACTCTGTGGTCCGTCCTGCCTCTCAGATGTCCTTCTCTGAAGGTGTCCATCTGATTGCTACAGGGTCTGGAGGAGAAGCTGGACAGCTGAAGTCACTTGGAGAAGAGATGTCATCACAGTCCATACTTTCCTCACCAGAGATGAAGGAAGGGCAGGAGCTGCTCTCTTCTCTCTGGTGACCAGTGACAGGACCTCAAGGAATGACATGGAGCTGTGCCAGGGGAGGTTCAGGTTAGATATTAGGCCAAGATTCTTCTCCCAGAGGGTAGTGGAGCCCTGGAACAGACTCCCCAGGGATGCTGTCAGTGAATTCCAGCAGCACCTGGACAAATGCTCTTAGCCACATGCGATGACTTTGGGCTTGTCCTGTGCAGAGACAGGAGCTGGACTTGATGATCCTTGTGGATCCCTTCCAGCTGGGGACATTCTGTGACTCTGTAACTCCTAAAACAGTTGGAAAAGGAGGGATTGGGAAGGAGGTTTAGCTGTGCAGGAAGGCTTTTGGTCTGGAAGGTGACTTCAGTGGTGTAATTGTTCTGTGCAACTGCCAAGCCCTCATCTGGCAGCTTGAGCTATGCCTACATCCTTGTTTTCCTTGGTCTTGTAGCAACTAGCCTGGTTCTTGCTTGGGTCATCAACAGGGCCAATCATTTAAGGTCATGAAGCTTTCTTCCTTCCCAAATCACTGCCCAACACTGTGTGCTGTCTCTGAGCTCCTCCTGATGAGCTCTTTGAGGCCGTCTCTTGATCTCCCTGGGTTGTATAGGATTGAATATGAGCAGGACCTGAGCACAGAGGCAGCTGGTTGATCCATGGCTTGAGTTGGGTGGGAAGTGAACCATTGGCAAGAGATGAGTTCTACCTCAGGTGTTCTTGAGATCTTGCTTTATCTCCAGCTCAGCCCAATCACCTCTGTGAAGCTTTTCTGGAGAGCTGTTGCCATCTCTGGATTGGGAGTTGCTTTCTTTTCTGGAGACAAGGAGTCTTGCTGTTTCCAGATGTTCTTGGCTTGATCCCTTGCAGGTCCTGGAGGGCTGCAGCATTTGATTACCATAAATGGCTTTGAAATGGTAACAACACCAAGGCCTGGGGTGATAGGAAGGCAGAACTAGGAGGTGGAAGACACCAGCAGAGACTCCAGAAGTGGTTGAGGCTCAGTCAAGCATTAACTCTTCTCCACTCTGAAGAAGAAAACCTCTTAACATTGCTAAATATGTAAGGTGAGGAAGCCTAGGTAGGGATGATGCTGTTATGTTAGCACCATGACACCTGACACAGGCTCTGACTGAGGTTGTGCTCTGGAAAAGCAGCTTTTTGAAGACCTCTTTCCATCTTATTCCAGGAGTGGAGATGAGTTTCTCCTGGCAACCCTCAGAGCTTCATTTCCTTCTAGTCAATCCTTGGAGCAGCATCTCTGGGATGTGTGTGTGATGGGCTGAATCCCTGCAGTCACTGAAGGATCCCATCAAATGTTAACCAACAAGACATGCCAGGGCCTCTTCTTGGACTAAGTGGCAGGATCCAATTCCTTGCCACAGGACTCACTTCTCTCCAGCTGCTACTTAGCCTTCATCATTCTGTTTATCAGGAGTAGTCCCTGGTCCATGCTGTCTCCTGGATATGGCTTAATATCACCTTGAATGTGGATAGTTGCCAGGCAGCTCTTGAGCTTGGGATGTTCTCCTGTGGTTCAGCAGTATAGCTGCACACAAGAGGTGGTCAGGAGGAAAAGAAAGGCCAAAAGGAGCAGGGAGCCCTTGGCATGAGGATGCAGGTGGAACTCCCAAATCACTTCTCAGGACAAGACTTTTGGGATGTACCTTTTGCTAACAGCATGGGTTGGCCTTTGGTGGCTTGGCATTGACCCCACAACTAGTGGAGGTCAAGGGGAGTGTGGTGGCATCTCCAACACAAGGTTGGTCCATCTGGGCTGCATTCCCTCTCTGATGGAGCCTTGTGCCAATGCATGCACAGAAAACACCTGATGGATAGCACATTTTGGTCCAAGCTTCAGTGACTTTCAGTAGCTGGGAAGGACTTTGGCTCCTCCTTTGGATCACTTCTCAGGAGCAATGAGGAAACACACCCCAGACTTCTCTTTTTCATCCGTGGCATGGTGGGGGGAAGTGATTTTTCTGCCTTTGCTGTAGTGCTTGGATGTCAAACAGCTTTAAATCCTCTGTTGATGATGTCCCTGCAGGCACTGAGAGCCTAGAGGCATCAATGCCAACCTGGTAACCCAGCAGAGACTTCAAAAGCTGTGAGACAAAGCCTGATCATTTCTGGCCATTCAAAAGCATTCAGGAACATCCTTAAATTGTACCTTCTGGGCTAGATTCCAATGTCAAGGCTTTTGTATTTCAGCCTCTCCTGCATGATTAGTGGAGCAGGGGAAGGCAGGAGCTACAGGAGCAAGCAAGGAACTTCCCACCCTTCCTTTTTCTCCACCACTATGGCATTTTGTTGGCCTTTTTAATCCTCTCCCCTTCTTCCTCTGAGGAAACAAGGATAGGCCACGTCCCCCCCCCTAAAAACCACCCTTTGCCCTGAATTTGTGCAGCCAGGTGGATTTTAGGAGGACATCCTGATGTGTTCTCAGCTTTGCTCAGGCAACGTTCTCCCATCCCAGAGGATGTTCATGGATCACCTTCTCCTTCTTCTTCTGGCAGGGAAGAAGGGTGAAATCCTGTGGGAAGGCTGAGCTGTGTGGAGATGTCTGTGGGAGCTCCTCTCTCTCTGCTCTAGCATCAGGCTCTTTTACAGCTCCATAGATCACAGGCTAGAAAACACATTTAATTCTATGGGAAGGTCACTTTTTAGTTAAAAGAGGACAGAATGGCTTTAATTTATAAGCCTCTCCAGCTTTATGGCTTGCATTTAGAGTTCTATGGATTATGGAGTGCCAAACATGGATTATAAAAATTGATTCCTCCTCTTTTTTCCCCCCTTCCCTCCTGCCTGGAATTGCTGTGTCAGGCAGATTCTGATTGCCTTCCTCTTCCCTTCAAGCCAACAGAGAGAGGATGAGGGAGAGCTAAATGTGGGGAGAGGTTGGCAGCCACGAGTGGAAAGAGCTAGGAAAGTGGCCCAGAGCTGGGCCTGGGGAGGTGGGAATGGATGTGCTGGGAATGGATAAGGTTGGGAGTGGATATGGTTGGGAATGGATATGATTTGGAATGAATATGATTGGGACTGGATAAGATGGGAATGGATAAGGTTGGGAATGGATATGGTTGGGAATGGATATGATTGGGAATGGATAAGTTGGGAATGGATATGGTTGGGAATGAATATGATTGGGACTGGATAAGTTGGGAATGTTTGGGAATGGATAAGTTTTGGAATGAATATGATTGGGAATGGATAAGTTGGGAATGGATATGGTTGGGAATGAGTAATATTGGGAATGGATAAGATTGCGAATGGACATGGTTGGGAATGGATAAGTTTGGGAATGGATATGGTTTGGAATGGATAAGATTGGGAATGGGTATGGTTGGGTATGGATATGGTTGGGAATGGATAAGATTGGGAATGGATATGGTTGGGGATGGATATGTTTGGGAATGAATAAGGTTGGGAATGGATAAGATTGCGAATGGACATGGTTGGGAATGGATAAGGTTGGAAATGGATATGGTTGGGAATGGATAAGGTTGGGGAAGAATATGATTGGGAATGGATAAGTTGGGAATGGATAAGATTGGGAATGGATAAAGTTGGGAATGGATATGATTGGGAATGGATAAGTTGAGAATGGATATGATTGGGAATGGATATAGTTGGGAATGAATAAGATTGGGAATGGATAAGATTGTGAATGGATAAAGTTGGGAATGGATATGATTGGGAAGGGATAAGGTTGGGAATGGATAAGATTGGGAATGGATAAAGTTGGGAATGGATATGATTGGGAATAGATGTGGTTGGGCATGAATAAGCTTGGGCATCAACAAGGTTGGGAATTAATAATCTTGGGCATGAATAAGGTTAGGAATGAATAATGTTGGGAATGAGTATGATTGGGTATGAATAAGCTTGGGCATCAATAAGGTTGGGAATGAACGTGTTTGGGAATGGATAAGGTTGGGAATGACTAAGGTTGGGAATGGACATGGTTGGGAATGAATATGTTTTCTCCCACCCTTCCCCAACAAAGGCTAGGACACAGAGCTGTGCTCTGCTAGGCCAAGGGCAAATCCTCTACACTCAACAGCAGATTCCAGGCAAGAGAAATGAAGTCCAAAGGAGGTGAGGGAGAAGAATAATTCATTTCTTTCCTTCCAGGAAAGCTTTTAGTGATTTCTATGGGTCCTAACAATGCTAAGAAGGAGATTTGGAGAGAGGCCATGGAAGGGAAGAGAGGGAATGGGCTGATAGCAAGAGGAAGCAGACCAGGTTGATGACCTGAGCATCACTCCCAGCATCTCCATTCCTGCTGCTGTAACCACTCCTTGGCCTTATTGGCTCTAACAGGTCTCTTTGCACAACAATCAACATCAGAGCTGGGGAGAGACTAGAAAACTGAGCACTTCTGAGGCCAGGAGGGAAGATGATACACTTGTGCCTGAGCTCCTGTGGGCAGGGATGCTAGGTTCATCCCACAATGTCTGCATGGATGCTGTGATGAATCAAGTGAATGTGGCACTGAGGTGTTGTGCCTTGACTTAGAGGCTTCCAAGCAGTGAGCAATGGGGCATGTCAAGTGAGGAAACCTTGAGCCAGGGCTCTGCAAGGCATAGGGAGCCTTGCTGCTCCTTGGAGCACCTCCATGTGCCCTTGTGGCCAAGAGGCCAATGGCATCCTAGGATGCATGAAGAGGAGCGTGGCCAGCAGAGCCAGAGAGGTTCTTCTCCCCTCTCCTCTGCCCTGGGGAGGCCTCCCCTGGAATCCTGTGTCCAGTTGTGGGCCCCTCAGCTCCAGAAGGATAGGGAGCTGCTGGAGAGAGTCCAGCACAGGGCCAGCAAGATCCTGAAAGGAGTGGAGCATGTGCCCTAGGAGGACAGGCTGAGAGAGCTGGGTCTCTTCAGCCTGGACAAGAGGAGACTGAGAGGAGACCTCAGCAATGCTTAGAAATATGTTAAGGGTGAGTGTGAGGAGGAGAGAGCCAGGCTCTGCTCCATGGCATCCAATGGTAGGACAAGAGGGAATGGGAGCAAGTTGGAGCACAGGAGGTTTAGTATTAAGCTGAGGAGGAACTTGTTTGCAGTTCAGGTGCCAGAGCACTGGCCCAGGCTGCCCAGGAGCCTGTGGAGTCTCCTTGTCTGGAGCCATTGCAGAGCTGCCTGGACACATTGCTGTGTGAGCTGGTCTAGGTGATCCTGCTCTGGCAGGGGGGTTGCACTAGATGATCTTTCTAGGGCCCTTCCAACCCCTGACATACTGGGATTCTTTGGGATTGTTCATCCTGGAGAAGAGAAAACTCAGGGGGACCTACTAGTGACCTTCCAGGACCTAAAGGGAACTTCCAAGCAGGCTGCAGAGGGCCTGTTTGCAAAGGCCTGCAGTGAAAGGACAAGGGGCAATGGTTTGAAATTGGAGAAGAGTAGATTTAGACTGGATATTAGAAAGAAGTTGCTCCCCACAAGGGTGGTGGAACACTGGCCCAGGTTGCCCAGGGAGGTGGTTGAGTTGCCATCCCTGGAGGCATTGCAGGTGAGGCTTGCCAGGGCTCTGGGCAAGCTGCTCTAGTTGGGGATGTCCCTGGCCACTGCAGGGGGGTTGGACTAGATGAGCTCCAGAGGTCCCTTCCAACCCAAACCATTCTAGGATTCTAGGATTCTGTGATTTGTGTCATAATCCACCCCTCAGGAGGGCAGGGAAGGAGGAATCTACCTCTGTGTTGCTCAAGCCACTGTTTTTCTCCCTCTCTGATTAAGCTGTGCTCATCAAATCCACAGCAATCACTCAGGACAAGCTGTTAGGTGCCCTGTAAAGTTGAGGAGAGGAGAAGGGAATTGCATTTGCCTATGGACAGCCTTGGCTCTGCTTGCCTGAGTGACTGCAGTAAAAGTAGAGCTATAAATAAAAGCCATGTGCCTGTGTCCACTGTGGGAATCATCTGCTGCAGGACTTCAGGGGGATAGCCTTGTTCTCAGCCTCCTTTGATATTAATTGGGGGGTTGTTTATTCTTTTTGGGGTTGAGGGTTTTTTGTGGTGGTTTGGTTGGAGCTTTTTATTTGGTGGTGTTTTTTTGGGAGGGAGGGGTTATTTTAGCTTTGGTTCAATGAGCACAAAGCAGTACAGGACACCAATGTCTAAACTAGCATCCTGAACAAGGTGTTAAGGGAACACTTGGAGCAAAAATAGCAAGTGATGGTGAAGAACAAACCCCAATGCCAGGCAGGGATGAGGAGGGATTGCAAGATCCTTCCACAGGATCATTCTGTGCCTGTTCCTCCCTTGGGATGGATGCAACCTTCTCCAGAAGATGCAACTGAGAGTTGTGTTATCTTGTGTGAGTGTTGCTTGGGTTAAGAGAGAAGAGGTTAGGGTTGGAAGGGTCCTGTAGAGTTCATCTAGTCCAACCTCCTTGCCAAGAACAAGGACATGTCCAATTAGATCTGGATCACCTGAGCTGCAATGATTCCAGAGATGGGGCATCCTCAACCTCTCTGGACAACTCATTCCAGTGTTTCATCATTCTCATTGGGAACAATCTCCTCCTTCTCTCCAGCCTAAACCTCCTCTCCTTTAACATGGAGAGATCTGTGGCTTGTGCCCCAAAGCTGTCAGAAGCTGAGGCCAGAGATATGCCCAAAAGGCCCAGAGGATTACCAACCATTAATAAGGAGACAATAGAGTCTCCATGGGGAGTGAAGTGTTTGCCTCTGCCTCTTTTCTTTTGGTCTCCAAGGAGCTCTGTCTCTCTCCCAGCAGCATCTCAGGAGCTGAAAGGAGCAGTTCACAGGGAATGAAGGTCTCTCTGGCACTCCAGCCACATTGATCAGCATCCTTGGCTGGAAAGGAGATGTCTTTTAGGTTCACTAAGCCTGTGGAGATCAAGAATCTCCTTTATTTTAGAAGGCTCAACTAAACTTTGCCTGAAATGAGACAACTGGGATGCAGCAAGAGGAACTTTGGATTTGAAGATGAGATTTAAGAGAGAGATAAGGAGGATTTTCATCACTGAAAGGGTTGTTAAGGCTTGGCCCAGGCTGCCCAGGGAGGTGCTGGAATCACCAGCCCTGGAGGGGTTGAAGAAACATTGAGATGCTCTCCCTAGGGCCATGGGTTAGTGGGATAGGGGTGATAGGGATGCTTGGACTTGATGAGCTTAGAGGTCTCTTCCAACCTTCCTGATTGTGTGATTTAAAGGTGGGGTAGAGGCTGAGAGTCACATCTGTGTGGAGGAAGAGCAATGAACATTGCCACTGTGCTGGAATGATGCATTTGGTACCCATACTGGAGAGGGGAAGGAGTACAGAAAGTGGGATTGAGGGGAAGAGGCAACATGGGATAATAGAGATGGGAAAGGGTTAAGGATCACTCTATTCAGAGTGACCATTCCTCTGCATTCAGATTGACTCCTCTGCAGAGCTTCAGAGGAGACAGGAGATGAAGCAGCAAGCTCCTGTCACCTCTCCTGGCTCTACCTTCACCTTGATACCAAGAGAAGAACAAGGCAGGAGGGGAGTCAGTGCATGAAGAAGAGGTTTCTAACCCCAATTCTGGGCTGCTCCCCAACCCTCAGATGTTTGATTTTGACAGCTCATTAAGGATAGAGAAGAGCTGAAGGCTTGCACCTTACTGGTTTGAGGGAGACCTGGCTTGCTAACACATTATCAGGAGGAGGTTACTCTCTGGAAGTTGCCTAAGAGATCTGTCTCCTCGAGGCTAAGGCATTAGAGATGGAAGACCAGGAGCTCTAAGGAGGGTTCTGAGGTCACCTAGAGGGTTCTGAGGTCACCTAGAGGGTTCTGAGGTCACCTAGAGGTACCCAAGGGTGTCTCAGGAAGATTCTGAGGCTTGAGGGGAAAAAGCAGTGCAGGAGTAGAAGGAATCTCTCCTGAGTCCTTGAGATGGTGAGGATTCTAGGGTTAGGTTAGACCACAACCCTTTCACCTTATTGCTGCTGGCTCACTCCACACAGGAGAGAAAACCAGCCAGGAGACATCCCATGGGCTCCAGATGTCCATGGAGGCCAAGGCCACCAGCTGTACTCAGCTCTGTAGATGGAAGCTGTGGAGATGGGAAGATGTTTCCATCTCTCTCTGCATTAAATAGGAGAGAACTAGAAGCTCCTTCCTGAAGCCAAATGTCTTCTTAGGGAATAAAACCTTAACAGTAGGAAGGAGGTCTTCTTGTGACTTATCCATGATTGACTGTCCAGGAGAGGAAATATTCTGGTGGCTAGAAACTTCAACCCAGCTCGATTTGTTTGTCATATTAAGAGGGTTTTGTTTTTTTTACCTTCATGATCTCTCTGCTTTTTAGTGTCTAGAGTCTGGTGTTTCCTTCTTCTCACTGAAGTAGGACATTGGAGTGTTCTGTTCACCTTCCTGCTCCTTTTGCAAGGCCAAATCTGGCAGAGTGTCTTCTCAGAAGGCTTATGTTGTCCTGCTCATAGCCATGGTGGTTGTTTCCACTCCACCTCTACCTTCCCCTTCTGCTTTTTCTTCTCCATATCAATCATTTTACACATTTCATGGAACCATAGAGTGGTTTAGGTTGGAAAGGACTTTTCAAAGTCATCTAGTCAGCAGGGACATCTACAACTAACTCAGGTTGCTCCCAGCCCCAACCAACCTGAGCTGGGATGGATGCAGGGATGAGGCATCTCCAACCTCTCTGGCCAAGCTGGGCCAGGCTCTCCCCACCCTCAGTGTGAACAATTCCTTCTCTTTAGTCTAAATCTCCCTCTTTTAGCTTCAAACCATCACCCCTTGGCCTGTCCCAACAGATCCTGCTAAAATATTGTCCTCATCACTCTCACAAGCCCCATTCCTATCATGAAAGGTCACAAGAAGCTCTCCCTGGAGCCTTCTTTTCTGCTGAACAACCCTAACCTTTTTGCTTAGGAATATCCCCATCACCTAAATAGGACAAGTAATGTTTCACTTGGGGAAACTGAGGCAAAGGCTAAGAAATGACTTGATCTTCATGAAACCTTGCCAGAAACACCTCTAAGGAGAAAGGCTCCTTCAGTGTCAGGCTTCTGTAGGCATCAAGGCTTTGTCCTGCTGTGGCTTCTCTCTGCTCAAGTCTAGGTTCCAATGCCTCCCCATGGGCAGAGGTTGCCTCTAGCAAGCAGACATTATTATAAGGAGCCTGGTTGTTTTTCCTTCTCCTCAGCCTCCATCCCCCATCCCCTCCCCTCCTTTCTTCTGCCAGGCTGAGGGGGATGAATGGGAAGAGAGAGAGGCTCTGAGTGGACTCTGTTCTCCCAGGCCAGTCGTTGCTGAATTTCAACTAACTCCCCAAACAAACCCCAAACAAGCAAGCCCTTGTGCTCCTCTATCTCCTCTCTCTTTGGCCTTAGTCACCAGGCTTGGCAGCCCTGCTGCTCTTCTGTGGCTGCTCACATGCTAAGTGAGGGAGGATGGGCTGCTTTTTGTCCTTCTGCTTTTTCCCCCCTCAGAAGTCCAAAACAACATCACCCTTGGCCTTCTTTGCTTTTGCTGGGGCAGGAGTGAGGATGAGCTAGAGGAAGAATCATACCCAGCAGCCTGGTACTGAAGGATCCTTTCTCCTTAGAGGTGTTTCTGGCAAGGCTTCATGAAAATCAAGTCATTTCTTAGCCTTTGCCTCAGTTTCCCCAGGTGAAACATTAATTGTCCTATTTAGGTGATGGGGACATTCCTAAGTATAAAGGTTAGGGTTGTTGAGCCTGGAGAAGAGAAGGCTCCAGGGAGAGCTTCTTGTGACTTTTCACTATAGGAATGGGGCTTGTGAGAGTGATGAGGACAATATTTTAGCAGGATCTGTTGGGACAGGCCAAGGGGTGATGGTTTGAAGCTAAAAGAGGAAGATTGAGACTAGAGAAAAGGAAGAAATTGTTCACACTGAGGGTGGTGAAATCCTGGCCCAGCTTGGCCAGAGAGGTGGAAGATGTCTTATCCCTGCAATCATTCCAGCTCAGGTTGGTTGGGGCTGGGAGCAACCTGCTCTAGTTGCAGGTGTCCCTGCTGACTGCAGGGGGGTTGGAGTAGATGAGGATGGTGTAAATCTCATTCTCAAGGTGTTTTTGGTCAGCTGGCATCTCCAAAGGATGAGATGGAGAACTCTTCAGCCTTGTCTTCACCCACCCTTGTCCTCTTGGTCCCTTTGTGCTGGTGGTGGCTGGTGTCCTCTCTGAGAGGAGAAGGGGATGTCTGAGTGGTTTCCTTGGTGGATTCATCAACTGGTTGGGATGTCCTGACTGCAGAGAGTAGTCCAGGAAACTAGATCATCTTTTGTCCTAAATACAGCCAGAGGTGAAAGGGAAGAGCAGGACAAACCCTCCTAGGAACTCTCCTTTGGCTAGAGAGCTCATCTGGAGATATCCAGGCTGGGTGCCATTCTCCTGGCACTGCTCTGCATGATGGACTGGGGAGGAGAACAGGAGAACACAGAGCTCCTCTGATCACCTTCCTGAAGCAGGTATGGAGAGGAGGCCAGGCCAAGTCATGCCATCTGAGCATCTTGAGACCCAAACACTCCCTCTACTCATGATCCAAGACAGGACTTGAAATCCTCGGAGCTGCAGGGAGAAGAAGGAGGTTTTTATAGGGGTCTTGAGTCCCCACCATTCATAATCCAAGCCAGATCTTCAACTCCTTGGACCTGCAGGGAGAAGAAAGAGGTTTTTATAGGGGTATTGAGACCTCACCACTCATAATCCAAGCCAGATCTTGAACCTGCAGAGAGAAGAATCTCTCTGGATAGCATGCTAGGGTCATAACTACTGCAGACAGGAGCATCTCCTTCTGAACTCTTCATTTCCAGCAAGCCAAACCTGATAGACTGGGAGAATGATTTTCTGCTCCCCCCCCCCCCAAAAAAAGCAGGAATTTTAGCACCATTTCTTTTTCTTGTGTCTCAGAGCAGCAAAGCTCTCTGTGCAGAGCTCACTCAAGATGCACTAGGAGTAGTTGGCAGCATATTGCAGTGTTGTTCACTGTGCTGTGCTCAGGCACAGGTCTCCATTCAGCCCAGCTTGAATTAGAGGAGAGATGCTGCTCATCCTGGCAGCCTGCTTTGGCATGGCAATGCCTTCCAACAGCAGGACATGACCCTGGGGCTGTGATAAGGGATATTAACTCCTTGACCTAAATAGGGCAAAAGAGACCCTCAAGTTGATGGCAAGCCTGCTCCACTGCTCTGAGTTAAAAAACAAAAATACCAGCAGTAGGAAAGAAATCATTAATAGCCATAGATTGTCTGGGTGGAATTGCTGAAATGAGAGCTGGAGCTTTTGCAGATGTTCAGGGTGGGTCAGGAGAAAGGTTTGAGTTTAGAGCAGAGCTGATTCTGCTCAGGGATTCAACTTGCCAGCCTCAGGGTTGCACTTTGTGCAGCTCACAGCATCCTCTCCCAGGCAATGCCTATGGGGAGAGGGAGCAGCAAGGCTTGGTCAGTTTAAAGTCACCTCTCCTGTCCTCTCCTCCTCACAGGTGCCACCTCTTCCTTCCTGCACCCCAAGGTGGGACACTACATCTCTCTCCCTTATTCCCTTTCCACTACACTCCCTTATTCCCTTTCTCTCTCCCTTATTCCCTTTCTCTTCCCTTAGGGAAGGGAGAGGACTTAACAGAGAGCATCTATCATTGGTCTAGTGGCCAACCCAGCCCTAAGCCTTGGCAGAAGCTGATTGCCTTGTGGATAAATAGGAGTCTTGTGTCCCACCTTGGGGTGCAGGAAGGAAGAGGTGGCACCTGTGGGGAGGAGAGGACAGGAGAGGTGACCCTCAACTGACCAACAAGAGATTCTGTTCCATATACATCATGTTTAGGCTAAAGCTGAGGGATCCTGAGGGTCAAGTTGTCCACTGACCAGTGTCTGAGGAGGACTCTGGCCATTCTACCTTTGATCCATGTGTCCCTGAAGCCAGTTCCACATCCAGTTCCTAAATCTAATTCCCAGCTACTACAGACTCCAGTCTTGGACTTCCCTAGTCCCTCCCACAGCATCAGTGGGGATGGGGATGGAATTGCCAGCAGGGGATTAGGTTCAATCCTGGGGTTTGCATATATTTATATCTATTTAATTAAGTTCATTATTTATGGAAGCTCTTTCAGTTTTCTTCCCAAGCCATAAATCTCCCTTATTCCCCTTCTCTTCCCTTTGGGAAGGGAGAAGACTTAATAGAGAGCATCTATCATTAGTCTAGTGGCCAACCCAGCCCTAAGCCTTGACAGAAGCTGATTGCCTTGTGGATAAATAGGAGCATTCCTTCTTTTTTTTAGGGAAAAACCAGCATGCAATGGTTGGTGCTGTTCCCCACTGCTGAAGAGCTTGTGGGGCTGCTAGGAAAGACACAAGCAAGGGCTAATGGTGACCTTGTGGCTCAAGCCAGGGCTCTGGCCTTACACTGAATGGCCTCGTGCTGCCTGGGGACAAGCTACCTGAGCTTTGCTGGCATTAGACAGCTATTTTTCTCTCTCTATATATATGTATCTACAGAAAGGTAAATACATAGATATTTGTATAAATAATGAATAGATATAATATAATGTAATGTAATATAATGTAATGTAATGTAATGTAATACAATATAATGTAATATAATATAATATAATATAATATATAAAATATA
>VWZO01011437.1:16384-50687 GCA_013396975.1 Bucco capensis | reverse complement strand
CCATCTTCTGCAGCATTAACATCTCCACATCTCCCCATCTTCTGCAGGATTAACATCTCCACATCTCCCCATCTTCTGCAGCATTAACATCTCCACATCTCCCCATCTTCTGGGCATTTTGAGGAGACCTCTAGGTGATTTGCTGCTGTTCCTGCTGCATTTAGGCACATTTGGCATTACCTAGAATGATATTTGGCTGAGTTGATGAGCTTCTGAGATGGCAGGTAGACAACTCTAACCTTGAGGGCAAATAGAAGAGGGAACACAAATGGCCTTCTCTGACTTTTAACCCCTTAAGACTTTCCTTCTTAGTAAGAGATGAATGCAGATTCCTTCCAGATTTTAAGTCACATTATTTCAGACCAAAACCTCTTTTTATTTCATATTTATACACCTAGTTTAGTTATATACCTCCAAAATGTCTTCTGGATGGTTGCAGAGGTGATAATCTGCTCTGGCTTGATTTTTTGGGGGGAGGATAGAGAAAAATGGCTCCATGGCAAGGAGAAGAAGAGAACTCTGCATGCATTTTGCATGAAGAAGTGATTTGAGAACATGACAGCTCTAATGAGGGAGAGAGATCATCTTGCTTGTGGCTGTGGAGAGTGGAGGTCAGACAGCTCTGAATTAGCAGAGTCATTAATATTCTACTACAACATCAGGCTGGAAAGGACCTTGTAGGTCATCAAGCCAAGCATGTCATCTAATCCCATTTGAGGAGAGTGAGTGACTTTGGACGCTAAGTGATGGAGAAAAGTCTTGTGGAGACATGAAGTGCCATTTCCTGAGTGGTTAACTGAGAGGAGGAGTGAGGGCTTTGTTAAGGGTTTTGAGGGAATTACCCAACTGGGAAGTAGTTTCTGTGTCCCTTGTTGTATTTGGGCAGGAGACATAGAATCAGGAAGGTTGGAAGAGGGCTCTGAGATCATCAAATCCAACCATCAGATGATTTAGTGGTGAGCATGGGAGTGTTGGGTGGATGATCTTGGTTAAAAACTGGAGAGATGGCTGAGTCCAAAGAGTTGTGATCAATGGAGTTCAATGCAGCTGGCAGCCAGTCACGAGTGGGGTGCCACAAGGCTCAGTGCTGGGGCCACTCCTGTTTAACATCTTCAGCAATGATTTGGCCCAGGGGATGGAGTGCACCCTTAGCAAGTTTGCAGATGACACCAAGCTGGGTGGCAGTGTGGATCTGCTTGAGGGCAGGGAGGCTTTCCAGAGGGATCTGGATAGGCTGGATCACTGGGCCAAGGCCAATGCCATCAAGTTCACTAAGGCCAAATGCCAGGTGCTGCCCCTTGGCCATAGCAACCCCCAGCAGTGCTCTAGGCTTGGGGAGCAGTGGCTGCAGAGCTGCCAGGCACACAGGGACCTAGGGGTGCTGAGTGACAGCTGAACAGGAGCCAGCAGTGTGCCCAGGGGGACAAGAAGGCCAAGGGCATCCTGGCCTGGAGCAGGAACAGTGTTGGCAGCAGGAGCAGGGAGCTGATCCTGCCCCTTTGCTCAGCTTTGGGGAGGCCTCACCTCCAGTACTGCATCCAGTTTTGGGCTCCTCACTCCAAGAGGGACATGGAGGTGCTGGAGAGGGGACAGAGGCTGCCAAGCTGCTCAAGGGCTTAGAACATAAGGCTGAGGAGGAAAGACTGAGGGATCTGGGCCTGTTTAGGCTGGGAAAGAGGAGATTGAGGGGAGAGCTCCTGGCTCTCTCTAACTCCCTGCAGGGAGGTTGTAGAGAGGCAGGGACTGCTCTGTTCTCCCTAGTGGAGAGTGCTAGGACAAGGGGAAATGGATGGAAATTGCCCCAGGGGAGGTTCAGGCTAGACATGAGGAGGAATTTGTTTGCTGCAAGGGTTGTGAGCCATTGTCCCAGGCTGCCCAGGGAGGTGCTGGAGTCCCCATCCCTGGAGGGGTTGAAGAGCCA
Source organism: Bucco capensis (assembly GCA_013396975.1). NCBI lineage: Eukaryota > Metazoa > Chordata > Aves > Piciformes > Bucconidae > Bucco > Bucco capensis. The sequence continues at coordinate 48,766 of VWZO01011437.1, read as the reverse complement.
GGTGGATGTTGCATTGGGAGGCATCATTGAGCAGGTTGCTAGGGCTAGGACAAAGGCTGAACTGATCATCTCCAAGGTCTCTTCCAGCTGCAACTGTTCTATGGTTCTATGATTGTATCTCAGAGGTCTTGTCCAACCATCATGATTCTGTGATTCTCCCTGTTCTGATTTGCTGCTCCCCTCACATTGTTAAGGAGAAGATGCTCCCACAAAGCTCTGCACTCAAGAGAAGCATCCAAGTACCAAACTGGTGGTTAGTGTCTTCTAGTGGGATGGATGAGGTTAGGATGTAGGAGAGCAGAGGAGGCACTGTGTAAACAACAAACAGGTTACTCTCACTACTCCTTTGGAAGGGATTAGAACATGAACTCTGAAGAAACAGAGCTGAGAGGTGACCTTTGTGCTAGGAGGTTGGGAAAGAAAAGCTCAGATCTGAGGAAAAGAATCTTTTGATGGTGATGATAGAGTAACTGCTGCTGGAAAGACAATTTCCTCTCTTCTTCAGGAAATATTGGGTTTCCAGACACACAACTCAGCCCTGGGCTAAGTGGCACCTTTGGGGTTTAGAATGGGAAGGAAGGAGCTGTAAAAGTTTATCTTCAAGGCCTTTGTGGCTGTCAGGAGGCAGGCAAAGAGCAAGCTGAGACCTCACCAGCACTCTCAAGTTGGAGTTTGTTGAAGTCATCTTCTGGCTATGTGGGCTGACTCCCAAAAAAACAGGAGCTTGGAGTCCTTATCTCCATGATGCTCAGACAAGTCTTGAAGGGGCTCAGAAGTCAGGGAATTGGGCTAGTTTTAGGCTGGGATTAGATTTGGCTGAAGAGATGTCCTAATATAGACCAAAGAAAGGTGTTTTGTGCTCTGTTACCTTCTCCTGGGACTTCCATTCACAAGTCCTCCTTTTGAAAGCCCATGTTTTTGTTATGATAGATAGATAGTTGGACTTGATGATCTTAGAGGTGTCTTCTAACCTTACTGATTCTGTGCTGCCAGATCCATAGATGGCTCTGAGTAGGAGGGAGATGGAATGGAATACCTTGTTCTGACTCAAACTAGGCCCCTTCTGTGATTAGTTGAGAAGACCTTCAAGATCATCATCTACTTCCAACCCTCCTGCCATGGACACAGACAACTTCCACTAGATCAGCTTGCTCCAAGCTCCATACAACCTGACCTTGAACACTTCCAGGGATGTGGAATTTATCCCTGCTGACTGCAGGAGGAATGGAGTAGATGACTTTGGAAGGTTCCTTCCAATCCAACCTGACCTTGAACACTTCCAGGGATGTGGAATTTATCCCTGCTGACTGCAGGAGGATGGAGTAGATGACTTTGGAAGGTTCCTTCCAATCCAACCTGACCTTGAACACTTCCAGGGATGTGGAAGTTATCCCTGCTGACTGCAGGAGGATGGAGTAGATGACTTTGGAAGGTTCCTTCCAAGCCAAACCAGGAATAGAAGTGAAGTTGGTTAAAGGAACTGCTCCAGGATGGGTTTAGAACTTGTGTCTTTAGTTACAACTTCAGTGATGTGCTGAGAAACTTCACTCTTCCATCAGCTCTTGCACCACTGGAAGTATTTCCTCCTCTGCCCTACTTGCAGCCTGCTGGAAACTTGTCCTTCTCTTTGGAGAGGATGGAGGAAAGGGCTATAATAGGAAGGGGTTTAAAATCATCAGAGAAGAGCTTAAAAGCAGTGCCTAAATCTGTGCTCTACTTCATGGGGTACTTCATAAAGCATGGGGTCACCTCCAGGACTTATTTAGAGCACCAAGCTCTCTCTGAAATCAGAAGCCTGAACCTTCTTTCCCCTCTGCTTTGTCAATGTTAGCACAGTTGCTGTAGGGTAGAAGATGTTCAGATCTTCCTCCTTCCAGCCTAGGAGCATAACCAGGAGGAGACACTTCTTTCAGAAGATCTGCAAGATCTCCTGTGCTTCCCAAGCTGCAGGGGGAATGCAAACTCAGCTCCAAGGGAATGGACCTTTTCAAGCCTTGAGATGCAAACTCTTTCTGTCAGGACAGCCTGCTCCAGCCATTCTGATGCCACCTGGGAGTAATTCCCACAAAGGCTAGCTAAGTCATTAACAGCCAAAGACTAATTGCCTGTTGTAAGACAGGCATGAAGCAGTTTCCACCTTGGAGGTAGAGTTCAGCTTGAGCTCTGTGGCTGGTTTCTCCTGGTGAGGATGCTTTTAGCTAGGACTCATCTGCTCTCTGGCTTGCATGGTAAATCTGGTCACAAGATGCACCAGGAGAAGCTTTGCTTTAAAATCTCTCCCTGGTGAGCAAGGAAGAGCATGAGGTGCCTCAGCAGCCTTTCCACCTGCTTGCTAGTGTGGCTCTGCACGTGCAAGGATGCCATTAGCATCTTCTCCCTGTTGCTAGGAGATGACTTTGTCTTGGGCTGCACCAAACTGTGACTCAGCAGCTTGCAAGGAGCATGTTTTTGTTCTTGGGAGAGAGGAGCCAGCAACTCCAAGCTGTGGAGATGAGTCTGAAGAGCAGAAAGGAGACAGAAAAAGGCCCCAAGGTTGAGCTGAGGAGCAAGAGGAGTTAAAGCTCACCAAGTCTTGAAGAACCTAAAAGCTTTTCTGCTTTAGCATCACAGCAGAGAGTAGGGAAGATATTCCATGAAGTCCTCTACAGGTCAAGTCATACTTGGAGATGTTAGCATGGCTTAGCCAAGCAATTCTAGACTCTGTATGAGGCTCAATTCCTTCTGAGCTTAGTTCCCTGCTATGGGCATGGACCTGTTGGATGTTCCACTGGAATTTAGGGAGGTTCTCATTAACTTTGGTAACTGTAGCTTAGATTGAGTGCATTTTCTAGGGAAGAGCTCTGCAAGGCTGTGACTTTGTACCCCAAAGGAGGAGGAGAAGTAAACCTCATTAACACCCTAAATATCTCACCCAAATATTAAATATCTCACCCAAACATTAAATACCTCACCCAAACCCTAAATATCTCACCCAAACCCTAAATATCTCACCCAACCCCTCCAAAATCTAAGCTCTTAGAGGAATATTGACTCATGTTTAATAAAACCCCAGCAGATATCTGCTTCTCCTTGGAGTTTTAGGCTCTTGGATGCTGGAGAGCTGCAGAGTGCAGGAGAGCTCAGGAAAATAACTGCAGTGCAAAGAAATAGTAATAAACACAGGGATTATTTCACTGGCAGGAAGAGGAGATGCTGGAAAGGAAGAGATTGAATGTACACTGATTTTTTTCAGCCTGATGGAAGAATGTTTCTGAGCCAACAAAGAGCAGGAGCAGCAAGCTGTGACTTCCCTGCCCAAGCTCACTAAGCACCAGGGTATCCCAAATATTTCCTCTTTCTTCCTCTTTCTATATGAAGAGGGCACTGAAAACAAAAATGCATTCAGAAGGGAAAAATACTTGAGAACTAATAAATAAATAATAGTTAATCAATGTATTAGTCTGAATAATAGTTATTATACTATTATATTATATTATTTATATTACATATAATAGATAATAGAATAATATATAATAAATAATACAATATATAGAATAGAATTCTTATAATAATTATTATTGATTAATAAATGTATTAATTATAAAAATAAAGAACTAATAAATGTCCTGAAATCCTAACCTCTCTGTAGGGAAAAATACACAATTCCATCAGATCATTCCCTGAAGTTGGCTACTTCACTAATTTCTCCCTTAGGACTCAGTGTAGATAAGCAAAATAGTGGGAAATGAATACATGGGCAATGTTTCCTGGCCTAAAATGGGGAGAGAAAATGAGTTGTTGTTCCAGCTCTGGTCCTCTTGGTCTCCTCTGGTTCCTATGTCTTAGAAGATGGAGAACATCCCTAAAGATCCCAAAAATGTCTTGAGCTCTTGCTGCTAGGAGAGGGCTCCATGCTGGAGAGGCTTTGGTAAGGATCCTGGCCTGTTTTGTGCCCCTGAAGGAATCACAGCTTGCTCTAGGAGAGATGCACATCCCTTGCCCCAGCAGACAAATCCCTGGAGAAAGCTCCTGCTGCTTTGGGCTTGCTGCCTCAATGTCCTGCTGGGGTGGACTTAGATGGGGAAAACTCTGACACCTCCATGGATGTGTTCCTCCAGCTTTTAAGGTTTGGATTACACCCAAAATACTTTGCTTAGGAGGATGTCAGGTTAGTATGAAGTGTCAGAGGAATGATGGAGGTTTTCCTTTCATGATCCTGGTAGCATTCCTCTGGGTCCAAACCTTAGATGAGTCCAAAATGTCTAAAGCAATCAAAGCTTTTGTCTGCAGGATCAATCCATGAACATGCTCAGCTCTATCCCCTCTTACCAGAAGAAGTGAATCAAACCTTTGGACTCTCTGAATGGCATTAAAGAAGTGAAGAAGAGCTAGGTCCAAGAAGCACCATCTGGAAAGAGGAAGGAAAAACCAGAGCATCACAATAGCCCTGACCTCCCCAAATTGCTCTTTTTTCTACCTGCTACTTCCCTCTCCTGCCCAAGACCTCCTGAAAGGGTGAAATGTCTGATGTGTCTATTGTAAGCCTTTGTTTGGGAAGAATCCTCCTCCCTCCCCAGCCTCCCTGAATGACTCAATAATGACTTGAACTGAATCAAGGCTCCCCCTCAACCTCCAACCCCCTCCCCTCCCCACCATTCAACTCCAACACAAGACCACACTGTTCCTCTGTTTCCAATGCACCCGAGGCTATTCAGGCCACTTGTTCCCCTCGGAAAGGAGCTGACAGAGCTGCTTTTGTACAGAGGCAATTGGGGATTTAATTGGAGGCTTACTGGGGGCAGAGCCTGGGGAAGGGGGGGGGGAAGGAAAATGGGGGAGGGAATGGGGTCACTGGGTCAGTGCTTTGGAAAGCTCAGCTCCAAAAGAGAGTCCAAGAAGGAAATGAATGTGGGTGAGATGTTTGGGAAGGGTGAACCTAGACAAACACACTCACAGAAATGCTCCTGATACCTATTTGAGCCTCAGCAAGCAAAGCAGGGCAGGGACCTGGGGTAGAGATGGCTTCAAGAGCCATTGGGAATCTCCAGTGACAGATCCCAAGGTCCTTGCTGCAAGGATCACCAGGATGATTCAAGCTGGGGCTGCAGGAGCTCTGCTCTTGGAAAGGTCACTTGCTACAGTCCAGCCCCTCAGGTCAAGCATTCATCAAGCACATTAAAGGAACTCTGCTCAATTCCCTTCTCCCTCCCTGGAGCTAAGTTCAGCTTCAGCCCTGTCTATCCCACTTATGGGGCAAGCTTCATGCCTGCACTGGCAAGGCACCAGATGATGGGAAGACCTTTTCTTTTCTAGTGAGGCACATGGGAGGTCACCTCAGGCTTTGAAGCAGCTGTGCACAGGGAGGAATGGCCAGCAGTGAGTTAGCATGAAAGCAGAGACTCTCCTGCATCACTGCTCTGCTTTGTTTTTGTCTCCCTACACCTCCTCACTCGACTAAAAAATAGAAATTAAACTGGAAAGAAGTGTATTGATTGTGCTGCAGCCTGGGGAAGATCATCCTGGCACAGCTAGAGCACAGCCCAGCAGAGAGAGTCAGTAAAGCTATTTGTGCAAAAAAAAAACCCAAACCCAACCCAGCTCTTCTTTTTTTATTTTTGGGTCTCAAAAGCCAGAAGGACATGGTTTGAGATTGAATAAGTTAGACTGCTTGGAGTGGTTTATTCCCCTTGCCCATCGTCCTACCTTGAGGTGACCTCCTCTCAACTGAAGGCTCACCAATCCTGGCCCCTAGCTCTCCTTTGCCTGGAAGCCAGCAGAGGGATGGCTCTCAACTGGCTGCCCTAGCTGACTTTCCTTCTTGAAAGCAACTGGATGCAGCAAGAGAGGTGGAACCATCTCCTCTGAAACTCCTGCAGCTTGACAACAAGCCTGGAGCTGACAGTTGCCCTTGTACAGCTCCCAGACAAAGCACCTGCAGGGATCCTGTGCTGGGATCATGTGGGAAGGTGATACATCATTTAGAAGGAAACTAGCAATTGTGTTATCATCCTGAGGATGTAACTTTAAACCCTGACATCTCCTGCCAGCTGCTCCAGGGAGAAGAGACACTACTGCAGGAGGAATGATGAGGAGGAGCTCTCCTGGGGATGGAGAGGAGGGGGTGACCTCACTTGAGTGCACAAGGACAGAGCGAAAAGCTCTTTACCAACCCTCTGAGAAATAGCTTTCCACCCAACAGCACAACTTTTCTCTGCTTCTTTCTGCTTTACATATCCCTCTAGGGCTGTTTCACAGCATCCCTAACAGGTCCCAGATCCCAGTTTCCTCTAGGGAAGCTGGAAGAGGTGTTTCAAGAGGTCAGGAGTTGCATTTTTAGCAGCAGCCTCAGCTCTGGCAGAGTTAGTCAGCTTGAAGTAACCCAGAGTACAAATGCTCTTTGCTCCTTTTCTCTCTACTCACTTGGAAGCTGATCTTTAGAAGGCATCAGCAAGCCTAAGTTGAGCATTGGATCTGCTCCTAGATTCCAAGAGTTGGACTCAATGATCCTTGTGAATCTCTTCCAAGCTAGGAGATTCTGGGATTCAGTGATCATATTCCTCTCCTCCGCAGCTCCTTGGGCTCAAACTGCTTCTTTCTGGGATGACAGCAGGTTAGGGATTGGTGGCTTTCCCATGAAATAGGGGATGGTGGGTTGGAAGAGGTGGAAAACCTCTTCTGCTCCCTCTCAGCTTGAGGGAAAAACACATGGAGCTGTTTCTTCTTGGTACATTTCCATCCCTAGGGTGTTTAAATTTACTACCCAAGCCTAGGATGCTGCAGTGGTTTAAGAATTATTTGGATGCAGGAAACTAGGGGTGACTTGTGTCAGGCAGTTTGATCTCTCTTGTGTCCTTTGGAGCTCTATCCTGGCCTCTGGTTGCACACAGAGCTGGCAGCAGGAAGGATTTGCTAGAGCAAGGATGTGAGTAGAGCTGGAAAATCCTCTTCATCTCCCAAGCATCAATCACAGCAAGACAACCTGGTGCTGCTGAAGGAGCTGAGAGTTAATAGTCATTCTTCAGCCACATGGCAAGTAATGAGTGAAGAATGAAATATATCTGGTCAAGGGGAGCAGAGGAGACTCTCACCTCTGTCCCAGGACCCAGTGGATAGAATAATCCTAGGCATAATGATCCTAATTCTCTGCAAGGCAGCCCATGGCATGCATAGACCTCAGCTGGAGCACTGTGTCCAGCTCTGGAGTCCTCAACACCAGAAGGACAGGAACCTGGTGGAGTAATTCCAGAGAAGGGATACAGCAATGATCCAAGGACAGGAATAACTCTGCTGTGAGGCCAGGCTGAGAGAATTGGGGTTGGTCAGCCTGGAGAAGAGAGTTGGTCAGCCTCTCCAAGGAGAGCTTCTCATGAGCTTTCATGATAGGAATGGGGCTTGTGAGAGTGATGAGGACAATACTTTAGCAGGATCTGTTGGGACAGGCCAAGGGGTGATGGTTTGAAGCTAAAAGAGGGAGATTTAGAGTAAAGAGAAGAAATTGTTAACACTGAGGATGGGGAAACCATGCCTCAGCTTGCCCAGAGAGGTGGGAGATGTCTCATCCCTGCAACCATCCCAGCTCAGCTTGGTTGGGGCTGGGAGTAACCTGCTCTNCTTGTCCAGGCTGAACAATGCCAGCTCCCTCAGCCTGTCCTCAGAGCAGAGGTGTTGCAGCCCCTGAGCATTCTCGTGGCCTCCTCTGCACCTGCTCCATCAGCTCCATGGCCTTTGTGTGTTGAGGGCTCCAGAGCTGGCCCCAGTATTGCAGAGGAGGTGTGAGCAGAGCAGAGTAGTTGCAGATGTCCCTGCATGGCTTAGACTAGATGACCTTGAAAGGTCTCTTCCAAGCCAAACCACTGTGTGATTCTGTGCTTGTCCCTCAGTGCAGCACCTCAGAGGAGGCTGAGCAGCATCCCTCAGGCAAGGAAGCATCCCACAGTGCAGATGGCTCTTTGAGCATCACTCGAGAGATCCTGCTGCTTGCCACCAAGCTCTGGCTCACACAGCTTTGGCCTCAGTTGCTGGGCTGGGAGGCCATGAGGACACACAGCAAGCACTGTGCTCACGCTCAGCTTACTGCCAGCTGGGCTTTTCATGCTCCAGCAAAAAGCCTGATTGACCAATGCTCTCCTGTCCTGCTCTCCAGCACCAGGACATCTCCATACTTGCAAGTCTCCTATCTCCAGTGGCTTATTCCAGGGATGAAGCATCTCCCACATCTCTGGGCAACCTGGGCCATCAATTTCTTCCTCATATCTAGTCTAAATTTCCCTCTTTTAGCTCAAAACCCTCCCCCCCTTGCCCTGTGCCAAGAGATCCTACCTCAGTCTATGGAAAGATTTGGTTTCTGGAAGGAAGGGAAGGAAGGCATTTATTTTCTCTCCCAAACCTTCTCTCCTAGGACTGTCTCTCTAAATAAGAGTTTGCTGGCTATCTGGAGGAGAATAAAGAGAAGCAGTGCAGATCCAAAGCTCTTATTAGGTATAAAACCTCCTCAAATGGTTCTGTTGGAAGAGAAACCATTCTGCCATTAATAAATCCAATGACTATTTGATTTTCAAGGCTAGGATGTACCTCTAGCCTACATATCTCCACCAAATCTGCCACAGAAAGCACTAGGAAGGTGTTTGCTACCCTAGATATTTACCTTTAAAACAGGAGCCCTGCTATCCCAAAGCATCTCCATTAATATTCCCTCCCTCTAATGCCAAGATCTGATGTCCAGGCCTAAGTGTGAACAATCAGCATAGCTACAATTGCTATTTGCCCAGCACTACTCCCTCAGGATTTCATCTCCTGCTTTCCAAAGCCCTGCAGGGGATCCTCAGAAAGGAAAGCAGCTGCAGCCAACTTCTGCTCCAAGAAGTATTTTTGGGCTGAGATGCCTATTAATCCAGGCAAAAGGCATTAGATGATGTCAGAGGGAAGCTGGAGGGCTGAGATGTCCTTCTACCCAGGGCAGGAAAGATGTTTTCTTTTTTCTATGCTGTAAAAAATAAAAAACCCCACAGGAGTTGAAGAAATTTGTTCCAGGATTGTTATTTTTTTTTTCCCTCTTGAAGTGACAGCTGTTGGCTTTTTGTTTTTTCCCTCCTTATTTTTTTGATTCCCCTAAATCAAAATAAGGTCTTTGATTGTTGCAGTAATTGTTTAGGTATCCAGAGAGGATAATTAGTGGAGTATTTTCAGTGCAAAACCAGCTTTGTGCCTCTATTCCCAACCTCTTCCATCCAAACTCCTTCACCTTTTCATGCTCCAGCAAAAAGCCTGATTGACCAATGCTCTCCTGTCCTGCTCTCCAGCACCAGGACATCTCCATACTTGCAAGTCTCCTATCTCCAGTGGCTTATTCCAGGGATGAAGCATCTCCCACATCTCTGGGCAACCTGGGCCAGTGTTTCATCAATTTCTTCCTCGTCCATACTTGCAAGTCTCCTATCTCCAGTGGCTTATTCCAGGGATGAAGCATCTCCCACATCTCTGGGCAACCTGGGCCAGTGTTTCATCAATTTCTTCCTCGTATCTAGTCTAAATCTCCCTCTTTTAGCTCAAAACCCTCCCCCCTTGCCCTGTGCCAAGAGATCCTACCTCAGTCTATGGAAAGGTTTGGTTTCTGACTCCTTTCCCTGCTAGGATCCCAATCACTGAGTTCTCTCATGGAACTAAATCCACATTTAGGAACATATTCACATCTTTGGGGTTTGGTAATAGAAGCAAGAGATAAATTTCCCTATTTAATTGATATTTTTCTGTTGGAATCCAAAGCCTATTGGGCTTGGAATATTACTTTTGGCTCAGTGTAACAGAGAATTGACACAGGAGATGGGTTCAGTACTTCTGTAAAATAAGAAGGAAACTAGATAGCAATAAATTACCAGTAATCAAAGATCTCATTGGATTGTCTGGTCTGCTACTTGGGTTTGTTTTCTCTCCTCAGAATGGAAGTAGACAATTTGTCTCCTCTCCTTCATCTCTCCCTCTACTCTCCTTTCAGACATCTTGATACTTCTGCCTTCAGAAAGGAATTGCTGATGCCTGAGTTTGGGGTTTCTTTCTTTGCCTTTCATGGCTGCATCACCTGCCAAATTTTCTTTGCATCACCTGCCAAATGCTTGGATAAACTTGGGTTGTTGTTTTCCAGTCTCTTCGCAGAGTTCTGCTCAGCTCTTCCCCAACCACAACTTGGCTTCCAGGCTTTCCAAACCCCTAGAGGCTTTGCAAACAACACAGCATGAGATGAATGTGCTTGGGGATGATCTTTGTGATCCTCTCTTCTGAAGGAACATCAGGAAAAGAGACAAATTCCCTTCCCAGCCTGCTGAAGCAATTCAAGTTGCAGTGGTGAGAGATGTCAGTCTCAGGGATGTCCTAGCTGCTCCTTCTCCTTTTAGCTGTATCTGAAAGCCTTTCCTCTAGTGGCTTTAAAGCAGCTCCTCCACCTTTGGTGCTTTGAGGTGTTGGTCACTGCACAACAAGCTCTGATGAGTATTAAGGAGGTTGGACAAGAAGAGCTTGAAAGGTCCCTTCCAACCTCCACCATTCTGTGAGTCTACAGCTCCATAGAAGCTTTCATATTGCACTTGAGGATCTTAGAAGCCTTTTCCAACCTAAATAGTTCTCTGTTGCTGTGATGTTTCTCTCTTACACCACTACTTTCATCTTTAGATAAAAAAAACAACCCTCCACTACCAGAGAAGTCCCCACTTGATAGGTAAGGAAGCTGAGGTCAGATGCATCCATGCAACAAACTCTCAGAGCTATGAGGAGAACCTGGAGTTTAGTGCCTTAACAAGCTTTGAATCTCTTGATTTCCTTTGTATTACTTCTAAAAGACACAAGCTACCAGCCCATAGTTGAGGAACAAGGTGATGGTGAAGGCCATCACCACTCAGGAGAGAAGAAAGAGCCTAACTAGCCTTGAAATCCAGGCCTGTGCCAATGGCTCCTTCTGGGGAGTCACTTAACAGGAATGTGTCCTGCAGGAATAGCTCAGATAGACAGGGAGACACCAGCAAATCACACAGCACCTGGATGGATGAGCAAGTCCAATCATTCAAGGCTCATTATGAAAGGAAAGCTGGATGGAAATCATCTGAGTTAAAAGCGGAATAAAAGAACAAAAGAATCAGCAAGAAGGCAGCAGGGGCAAGGAGGGCATCCTCCCTTGATAGGATTAAAGAGATGAAGAAGTGAATAAGTAATAATCTAATCAGAGAAAGGACCAGGCAAACTCAGCATTAAACTACTAGAGCAGGCAAGTTTTTCATTTGTGACCAAATGACCTCATCTTTTTTTTTCCATCTGCTTCTATTAAGCAGAATCTTTTCTTCCATCAGGACAGTGGTGACAAATTTCTCCAACAGTTCCAGAGAAAGAGAGAGAGGAGGAAATGGTTCCTCCTGGAGAGGGAGAAGAAGAAATTAATAGCCTGACCTGTTCTTGCCTAAAATCAATGAGAATTTGGTTATTAATTTCCAAGGGTCTCTTGGAGGAGGACTCAGACCTGGAGAGGACAGGAATGATCTTCTCTCACTGACACCAAGAAGTTATTTTGTTGCTGAAGGAACAGGAACCAAAGTGATAGGACAAGAGGAAATGGCCAGGGGAGGTTGAGATTGGACATTAGGAAGAAATTCTGCATGGAAAGGGTTGTTAAAGCTTGGAACAAGCTTGGGTGGAATCCCCATCCCTGAAGGGATTTATAATGTCACCCAAATTAGATGTCACCAAAATGATTCTATGATTGATTCTCTGAACCTCTTGAAGCTCAGAAGACTAATGGCTTCAACTCAGAGCATCCCAAATGGATCATCCTTGGGCAGCAGCAAGAAGTTGACCTCGGGGTACACATTTTGTTCTACCAAAACATCTGTTGCCAAGACAGAGAGTGAATTGATGCCTTGGGTGCTGTGCTGCTTAGTAGGAGGAAAGCCCAAAGCAGAGGCAGCTCAGCCATTCATTCAGTCACAGAATAATTAGTGGTTATGAAGTGGTTAATGAATAAAGCTTGGCTGCAGCAGTGGGGATGGGGAAGTTGATTGCTGCATTGCAAAGGTTGGAAAGTGAGTGGAAGAAGGAGAGGAAATGAAGTCAAGTTGATCATGGGAGAGCAAAGGAGTGAGACAAGAAGGGACAACTTTAGCAGGAGAGCTCAGTGATTAAAACTGGAAGCAAGGCAACACCTTCTTAGCAGCTCCAGCTGGGGAATAACATCACTGCCTCACCTTCCAGGTTGGAAGTGGGCTGTGAATTGGGTTCCCCATCCCCGGGGGCTAATTTTGGGTGAGAAGATGCTGGGCTGAGTTGAGAGATGAAGTCACTAGAGAGACTTTTCAGACTCAAAGAATCACAGAATGCNTGCATCCTAGGATGCCATTGGCCTCTTGGCCACAAGGGCACATTGCTGCCTCATGGGCATCCTCCTAGCCACCAGCACTCCCAGAGCTTTTTCCCCAGGATTTCCAAGGATGGATACCTTCCATCAGTCCAAAGAGAAGGACAGCCATCTCCTCAAAGTGATTTAGCTGCACTACCTGGGTATTACGAGCAGAAGATGATGGTTGTTTCAAGGTCTGCTCTTACTTTCTACCACCAGCTTCCCTTATTTTTTTTGGGGGGGACAGCAGTAGGGAGAGTGCATTGGTGCAATCTGCATTGATGGCATCAGCCCAACCTAGCTCTGATTGCTTGGAAGTGCATGGGTCTAAATCATCTCTTCTCCCCACCCTCAGCACTGTGACTCACTGCTCCTGGCACTTGAATCCCTTGGCAGGTCTCCCAGAATTGCTTGGGTAGCTCTCAGCAGGCAGGAGATGCTTTCAATGGGGTTTGTGGGGAGAGGGAGATTCACTTCTCCATGCCTTGGTTTGCTCCTCAGTGTAACCAAGCTAATAACCCTCACTTGCTCTTTAAAAGAAGACAAGAAAACCTGCATTAAATTAAAATAAACCTTAACCAACTGTGCTTTTACTGTCATGCTTTGTGATCCTGGGTTGGAGAGGACTCCAGGAGAGAAAAGTCAAGTTCTGATGATGAGTCAACAACCCCATGGATCAGTACAGGCTAGGAACTGATGTGTTGGAGAAGAGCCCTGGGGAAAAAGCTCTAGGAGTGCTGGTGGCTAGGAGGATGCCCATGAGGCAGCAATGTGCCCTTGTGGCCAAGAGNGCTGGCCAGGGCTCTGGGCAAGCTGCTCTAGTTGGGGATGTCCCTGCCCACTGCAGGGGGGTTGGACTAGATGAGCTCCAGAGCTCCCTTCCAACCCAAACCATTCTAGGATTCTAGGATTCTTTTATCTCTGCTTGTTGACCTCTAAACTATCACCTCCTCATACCACCTCTTTCTCCCATCCAGCTCCCTCTTGTCTATATTCCCATCTCCATGTTTTCCATGCTGGGAAAAGGTTAGCATCCACTGTAGTATTTACTTCTGGAAAGAAGGAGGTGTAAGAAAAACTGAGTTAGAGAGGAGATGGTTTAGTGATAAATAGATGATTGGACTTGATGATCTCAGAGGTCTCTTCCAACCTTAATGATTCTGTGAGCTTTGCTCCTTGGCTCCAACACTTCCCAAAGAGTTAGATCTTTGATCCTCATTTTTGGGCTGGGTCCAGCAGGAGGATAACCACTAGTGTGCTCTGAAGAAGCTGGATGGGGATGAACCCCAGGGGATGCTGTCAGGGATACCCAGCAGAATCTCCTCTATTGCCTCTGGATTAGCAGTTCTAGGTTCTGAAGAGGAGACATGGACCAAAAGTATGTCCTCTCCCTAAATAGTGTCTCCTATTGGCACAGCTGAAGAGAGAACATGAGGCATTCTCCTTTGGAGCTGCTGAATTCCAACTTCAGAGCAATGTTGAAGAATAAATAGCTCAATAGATAGAGAAATAGCTTTTTTTTTTTTCCAGTCTCCCATAAAGGGAGACATGAGATTGCTTTGCCTGATGTGGGAGTGCAGGAGGAATTGTGACCAAGCAAGGAAATAAGTAGCTTTCTGAATCTATAGGACAAAAGAAATGATTGATTTCTGTTGTGAGATGTCTAAATTAGGCATGGCAAAGCTTTTTCTGAAGGGATGGGTGATGATACACTGGATTTTCAGAGCCTGAGAAGCTTCTAAAAGCAGATTGAAGGTCATTGCTCAAGGATGCTTTCTGCAAGGTGAACCACTTCTGGAGGGAGGAGGATGGAGAAGCTCTCTCCCTCTCTTCTCTATGCTTCAATACTATGCTACCAGGTGATTTAAGGACCTGGCAAGTGTGTTGTGAACTCTTTAGTCCCTAAAATAGCATCCCTAGGTTATACATGCTCCTTCCAGACAAGCCTTTTTGGCTGTGACAGCAAAGGAACTCACTTTGGTCAGCATCTCACCTCAGGAAATGGAGTTCCACTGAAATCTGCTTTTCCCCAGCATTGTACAAAGAAAAAAGGAAGCTTCTTCCCTTGAAGAAGCTGAGTCTCAGGCAAATCACAGCCTGCATGAGGTTCATTGATTTGCTAGGTAAAAATGTTTCTTAGGAGGTTTATTTTCTCGCATATTCATGTTATTATTGTTTTCCCCCTCAGAATAAACTCCAGGTGTTGATTGGTTATTGATTTCCAAGGAACAAACCATTCCCTAAAATAGGTTTTTTGCTTGTCCTGGGTTTAACAGAGGGAAGAAAAGACTAAATCCAAGGGATTCTTTGGGGGGAGCTGTTTGCTAGGGATTCTAATTGATCTTCATCCTCCAGTTTATCGACTGGGCTGTTAGCTCATTAATCACCCTTGGCTTTGAGCTGGGCCATTAACTAACAAACTCATCATTAGCTGTTGGAAAATGACCAGCTCTTCTTTTAGAGTTATTGCACTCAGCAATCAGTGGAGTGCAGTCCCTCAGGGTGGTTGGTAGGACTCTCCAGAGCACTGTTGGCTTGCCTCATCGCTGTTGTATGAGCATCAAAGCCAGCCTGTTTCTTTTCCAAGAGCTCTCCAGGATGGGTTTCCTTCCTTGAGATACTGAAGAGAGGTAGAAGTACTTCAGAAGTGTGGATTGGGAGACTGTGCTGTGAGATGGATTGGGAATTGGCTGAAGGACAGAGCCCAGAGAGTTGTGGTCAGTGGAGCAGAGTCTAACTGGAGACCTGTGCCTAGTGGTGTGCCCCAGGGGTCAGTGCTGGGGCCAGGACTGTGCAATATATTCATCAATGAGCTGGAGGAAGGGGGAGAGTGTTCCCTCAGCAAGTTTGGGGATGATGCCAAGCTTGGAGCAGTGGCTGGCACACCAGGAGCTGTGCTGCCATCCAGAGTGACCTGGACAGGCTAGAGACATGGGCAGGGNAAGCTGAGGAGAAACTTGTTTGCAGTTCAGGTGCCAGAGCACTGGCCCAGGCTGCCCAGGAGCCTGTGGAGTCTCCTTGTCTGGAGCCATTGCAGAGCTGCCTGGACACATTGCTGTGTGAGCTGCTCTAGGTGCTCCTGCTCTGGCAGGGGGGTTGCACTAGATGATCTTTTTAGGGCCCTTCCAACCCCTGACAGCCTGTGATTCTGTGTTGTCCTGCTGTAAGAAAGGAAACTTTCTGCTCCCTTGTTATAAAAATGAATTAATCCAAAGTTTTCTAGAGAAGTGGTGAAGTTTCTCTCTCTGGTGGTATCTCCAAGACATTGAGATGTGATGCTGAGGGATGTGGTCTAGTGGTGACTTGGCAGTGTTGCCTTAACTTGATGATCTTCAAGGTCTCTTCCAACCCAAATGCTTCTGTGATGTTGCTTCCTTGCTGTGTTAGAGTTGTCCTGGTTTGTGCCAGCAGAAGAGCTTTCCTTGGAAGCTGATTTTCACACTTGGGACTGAAAGCTGAGCAGAAGAAAAAGAAGCTGGACCCCATCCATCCTTCTTCTCTGGTGTCTCTCAGAGCACATCTCAGATAGCACAGGAGAAACCTCTGAGTTTCACTGAAGAACATCAACCATAGGCTTGGTAGGACTTGTCTACCTTGGAGTTCCTGAGGGATGAGCACCAGCATGGTCAGGAATTGAGGAAGGAGCACAGAATCCATCAGGGAGCCATGCTAAGGAGATTTCCTTTCTTGTTTTTGTGACTGATCCAAAAAGAAACATCCTCTTTTTTTTCCCCTCATGGGTCCAAACAGGAATCCAGCCAGTCCTCTAGAAATAAAAGTCTCTATTTTTCATTCCAAATTTGCCCTGAGCCAACTTCCCACCATGGCACATCTCCAGGCCACAGAGATATTGAGTTGTTCTACCTCAGCTTTCCCAGGAGAGTCTATTTCCCTAAAGGAAAACCTCCATCTGCAAAAGGAACTCCCTTCATTCTTTGGGTGAAACTGGGATTCTTCTCAGGAAAAAGCTAACCAACAAGGAAAAACCAGCAGAATTCAGACAAGCTCCAGGATTAAACCAAAACTACTGAGGGCAAATCCTCTTCCAGCTCAAGATCTGGGGAATTCAATTCCAATGTCATATTGAGCTCACTCCCTGTTGTCCTCCCTCTCCTCCCCTTCTCCTTTCCTCCCCAGGAATTCAATCTTATCAATATCTGACTGCTGGCAAGGGAAAGATGGAAAGGAAGAATGCATCATTTTTGGAGTTAGTGTCTCCCAGACAAATTGTCACCCTCCAGGTCTTGTTGTTATGAAATCTGTACCAAGAGCCAAGGAAGGGAGGGAGGATTTGTGTCTGCATGCAGCAGATGCTGCAAGACAATTCCTCTCTGCACAGCATCACTTCTGCTGAGGCATCTCAAACAAAAAGAGAGCTCCAGAGATGATGCCAGCCTGGGCAGAGAAAAGCAGGGAAGCTCCTGGGAAGATAACAGCTCAGGGCTACAGTCTTTCAGATTCCATCAGCTAGGCATTTCCTCTTCTCCTGTCACTTAGAATCATAGAGAACAGTTGGAAGAGACCTTGGAGATCATCAGTGCAGCCTTTGTCCTAGCCCTAGCAACCTGCTCAATGATGCCTCCCAATGCAACATCCACCTGGCTCTTCCCTTCTTCTTTCCCCTTCCCTCACCTTCCCTTCCCACACCTTCCCTTCTTCTTTCCCCTTCCCTTCCCTTCCCTTCCCTTCCCTTCTTCTTTCCCCTTCCCTTCCCACACCGCACCTTCCCACACCTTCTCGCATCTTCCCTTCTCTTCTTCTTTCACCTTCCCTTCCCTTCCCCTTTCCCGCCCCTGCTGTGCCCGGTGCTGCAATGCAGACTCATTGCTGGTTGCAAGGCCAAGGCCTAGGCCAGGAGAGCTGTGCCTGTGCCACATTCTCCTGGCTCTGGGCAGCAGCATGCCAACACTTGGCCCTTCTCTCTGCTAGCTGCTGCAGTCTGGCTGTGTGCTCCAGGAGAGCTGCGACTGCAAGGCTTTTAGCTTCTTGTGCTCCTACTTGTTCTGCTGGACAAGGGGACAGAGAGCAGCAGAAGACAAAGCTCCCTGTCAGTGTCTCCTCCCAAATCCTTCCCCAAAACCTAAACCACAAACCAACCCACAAGCCCCACCAAAACAAAAGTCTAATTCTTTCGCTAGACTTATTGCTTGTAATGGAGAGAAATCCTGTTTTCCTGGTGGATCTGGTGCCTGTGGGGTTATGGCTTCACCACCCTGAACTTAAGCTTTGAGTTTGGGTCTGAAATGAGCTCTTTTGAGTCCTTTTCTTGTCTCAGAAAGAAATCCAAGCAAGAGCCTAAGCTTGACTACCTCTGCAGAGGTAGGCACTGGGCCATGACTCTGAGCTCATTGTCTACATCACTGGACTTGCTTCAGCTTTCCTTGGAATGCCCTTAAAATTCCCATCTCTGGAGACGCAACTCAGTGTCAGATGAGCAGCCCATGATCTGCTTTACTACACAAGTTGACCAGAAGATAATATCAGACCCAGGATCTCACCAGAGATCCTTCCTGAACTTGAGGACCAAGCTGGAGTCTTTGCTGAATTCTGATCCAGGTTTCCTGCTCTTTCTTGGTGTCACCTCTCACCTTGCAACACCTCTGGTGAGCAGGACAGATGGGAGCTTTGAAGGATGAGTGGGACTTTGAGGGCAAAAACTCCTTAGCATCCATGTTGGGTAAGAGTAGTGGTCAATAGCAGATATCTATGAGGAGAATGAAGAGTAAGGGGAAAGTCATCCCATCTTTGATGGACACTTCCCTTCTAGCAGTCATGGAATCATAGCATGATTTGGGTTGGAAGGATCCATAAAACTCATCTTGTTCCTGCCATTGGCAGGGACACCTTGAAGGTTGCTCAAATCCCCATCCAACCTGACCTTGAACCATGGGGGAACATCTACAACTTCTCTGGGCACTCTGTTCCAGCATCTCACCATCCTCACAGTCATTGAATTAAGGAATATTAGGGGTTGGTTTTTTTTTCTGAGCTAAAAGCTATGTCTGAACCAAGATATTCTGTACCCATGGACGGATTCCTCCTCTGCATCTGTAGAACTCCTTCTGAAGTCCACCAGGACATTTAGCCTCTAGGACATGTGGTGGCAATGAGTCCTAGTGCTTGTGTGCTGCTCTGTCAGCTCAGGATGTGCTTCCACCTTCCAACCTCCTCTGCTCTTGGGGTTTTTTGGGGGGATGAGAGCTATGAAATGGGTTCTACACTCATGCAAGTAAAGAACAAGACTGGTTTGACTGGGAATCTGTGGCCTATAGAGGAGATGGGCTGGGGACAATCATTCCCTGATTCCATGCAAACATCAAGACAAGAATGGAAAACTCCAAGGTAAAGGAGTTCTCCTCAAATGCTTGTTGCCATGGCTACTGCATCATCCAGAGGATCCAGGAGGAATTCATTCCTTTCCCAGTATTGTCATTGATTTTGATGATGATGATGGTGATGATGATTAATGACTAAGAAATAAGAGGGGGAATGCAGAAAGGGAGGTTGCTAATTGTTCATCCCATTGCTCTCCACTCCAAAGTACTTTGAGGTTGAGGATGAGATCATCTGAGAAGAGCAGAATGAGGGAGGAGCTGATCAATGCCTCTCAATACTTCCTGGGTGGGTGGCAGGAGGATGGGGCCAGGCTTTTTCCTGTAGTGCCCAGGGACAGGACAAGAGGTAACAGGCCCAAACTTGACCATAGGATGTTCCATCTCAACATAGGAAGCAACTTCTTTCCTTTGAGGATGGTAGAGCACTGGCCAGAGAGGCTGAGGAGCCTCCATCTCTAGTGACATTCCAAGCCCACCTTGTTCCCATCCTGTGCAATGTCACTCTTTATAGTTAATTTTCCACCACAAATCCAGGCTTAGTTTGAAGCAATTGATCCATGATGAATCCTTTTTTTTCTCCTGGGAGGGCTGTGGAATATTGCACAATGATCCAATCTCTCAAAAACAATGAGAACTGTGTCCCTCTAATCTGATTGTTATTGGTCAAACCAAACCATAGAGAAAAAAAAATTAGGGTGTAATTACTGTAGAATTATATCCCAATTAAAATGTAATTACACTGGGGGGGAGTGGGTTTGGGGTGTTTTTTTTTTTTGATCAATAATGATTTCTGTTGATATAGTAAGAACATTAACTGCATGAGTGGATGGCTTGTGGTAGTTTTCTACCTGAATTGAATAGAGAGCTCACAGAATCATAGGTTAAGGTTGGAAAAGACCTCTAAGATCATCAAGTCCAACTACCAACTATCAACCTATCATCACCATGTCCCTAAGCACCACAATGAGATGTTTCTTAAAGCCTTCCAGGGCTGGTAATCCAGGCCAAGACTTAACAAGCCTTTCAGTGAAGCAGTGCCATCTCCAGTCCCAAGCACTGACATCTCCAGTCCCAAACAGTGACATCCCCAGTCACCACATCTTTAGGACAGGAGAAGGTGTGTGCACATGTGTGAAGTCCTTGATGCACGTAGCAGATGTTATAATTCTCAATGAGATGATGATCTTCTCCTCTAATTGCATTGCAATGCTCACAGACAGACTAATGGGGTCTAATTAGATCACAGTTGTAATTGGGGTAGGAAAAGTGTGTCACGGAGTAGACTGCTCCTAATGACACTGCAATTGCTCTTGAGCAGGAGTGGGATTAGTGTCACCACACTATGAGGTAGTGAAGTACAACTTGGAGCTGGTGCCTCCTTCAGAAGATTGTGATCTTCAACTAGTAGCAGGGAACAGAGCTAGAGTGAGCTCTGGTGAAGGACTCTGCCCCAACAACAAGAGTTTGGGTATCTGGGGCTGATGTAGAATCTGCATCCTGATTTGGGGACCCACTTGCTGTCTTCCCATGAAGCTAAGGAATTTGTCCAAGGAATCTTGTGCCTCCTCCCAAAGGCATGAGGAGAGCAGTGGTTCACTAACATGTCCATGAAAGCTTGTTTGCTGGGGCAGGATTAAGCAAGACACTGAGATCTTTGGACAACCCTTCTGTGGGAAGCTTAGGGAGTCTCAGGTGGCCAGCTCAGACTTGCATCTCTTCCTTCTAGTCATCTAAGGAGAGGTGAAGGTGACCTTTTCTCTTGGAGCATGTCCTGGGAAGGCCAACAAGGCTGGTGAAGGGTCTGAAGATAAGTCTTAAGAGAAGCAGCTGAGGGAACTGAGGTTGGTTAGCCTGGAGAAAAGGAGGATCAGGAGAGACCTTCTCACTCTCTACAACTCCGTGCAAGGAGGTTGGAGGTCTCTACTCCTGGGTTAGCAGTGAGAGGACAAGCTCTTTTCCAGGTGTGCTGAGGATGCTGAGCAGAGAGGCAAGGGTGCAAGCATATCACAGGATCACAGAGTGTCAGGGGTTGGAAGGGCCCTAGAAAGATCATCTAGTGCAACCCCCCTGCCAGAGCAGGAGCACCTAGAGCAGCTCACACAGCAATGTGTCCAGGCAGCTCTGCAATGGCTCCAGACAAGGAGACTCCACAGGCTCCTGGGCAGCCTGGGCCAGTGCTCTGGCACCTGAACTGCAAACAAGTTCCTCCTCACCTTCATCCTAAACCTCCTGTGCTCCAACTTGCTCCCATTGCCTCTTGTCCTACTATTGGATGCCATGGAGCAGAGCCTGGCTCTCTCCTCCTCACACTCATCCTTCACATCTTTCTAAGCATTGCTGAGCTCTCCTCTCAGTCTCCTCTTGTCCAGGCTGCAGAGACCCAGCTCTCTCAGCCTGTCCTCCTAGGGCACATGCTCCACTCCTTTCAGGATCTTGCTGGCCCTGGGCTGGACTCTCTCCAGCAGCTCCCTATCCTTGTGGAGCTGAGGGGCCCACAACTGGACACAGCATTCCAGGGGAGGCCTCCCCAGGGCACAGGAGAGGGGAGAAGAACCTCTCTGGCTCTGCTGGCCACGCTCCTCTTCATGCATCCTAGGATGCCATTGGCCTCTTGGCCACAAGGGCACATTGCTGCCTCATGGGCATCCTCCTAGCCACCAGCACTCCTAGAGCTTTTTCCCCAGGGCTCTTCTCCAACACAGCAGTTCCCAGGCTGGACTGATCCATGGGCTTGTTCTTTCCCACATGCAGTACTGCACACTTCCCCTTGTTAAATGGCATTCAGTCTCTCCCTGCCCATGTCTCTAGCCTGTCCAGGTCACTCTGGATGGCAGCACAGCTCCTGGTGTCTCTACTTGACCACCCTTGCTTCTTCTCCATCCTGACAAGGAGAAGGTTATGAGATACTGCAGATTCACCTCCTGGAGCACTTAGCCAAGCACTCCAGCTTTTCTCAGAGGTTCCCTTTAGTCCTTCACCTCATTCAGTGGAGATCCTGATCTCCCTAACAAGATTTGCTCTCCAACATCTTGACACTGCCCTGATGGAGCCAAGACTCCATTTAAGCTACTTCACCAAAGAGGCTGAGCCTGAAGAAGCCTTTCCTGATCCCCTTAGCAGATCACTTCACTCAGGTCAAGATGTAGGAGTCTCCCAATTAATAGCCATGATAGTTTATTTACTGACTTAAACTCCTCTGTTTCCTGAGGAATGTTTTGCCAGAGGCAGAAACAACCAACCTGCACCAACATTTACTTTCCTGCAGGATTTATGATTCACCAAAACAATTGCTCTTGGCAATTTTGCAAAGCAGGAACTTTATTTCAGTAAGGAAAGGAAAAAAAAAACCCAACAAAAAAACCAACCAGAAATGAGTTGGACAAATATACTGCAATGTAGGCTCTTGGGCAAGAATGTGTCTGAGTGTGTGGGCTTCTTCCAGGATATTCAAGGAGCTCCAAGCAGAGGAGGATGAATCAGAGTGAATGAGGGAGAGAAAAAGCAAGAAGATGCATCAAAAGAGGTCTTTACAGCTGCAGGAAAACAATATGTGGGCTTTTGAAGTCAGGAAGAAAAGAGATGGAGTCCTGGCCCCTGCTGACGTCAGGGAAGCTTCTTGCATTCAAGGGATAGCTTTGGGTCTAGATCCAAAGACAAATGTTATTTATGGCTACAAACTCTTCAAGGAAGTTGCCACCCTGCTGGAGTTTAATCTTGAACTCCACTGGTTACCTCCTGAGACATGATGGCCTCAGGGTGTTAACTCAAGAGATGCTGAGCAACTGGCCAGCATCTCCTTTCCTCTTCTCACCTCCTGCAACTGACCATCAGCTCCTTTCCTCTTCCTGGAAGTGGCTATCATCTCCTTTCCTCTTCCTGCAACTGACCATCAGCTCCTTTCCTCTTCCTGGAAGTGGCTATCATCTCCTTTCCTCTTCCTGCAACTGACCATCATCTCCTTTCCTCTTCCTGCAACTAACGATCAGCTCCTTTCCTCTTCCTGCAACTAACCATCAGCTCCTTTCCTCTTCCTGCAACTGACCATCAGCTCCTTTCCTCTTCTCACCTCCTTCATCTATGGTTTGGCCAGTTACAGGACATTAAAACTCAAGTATTTATTCTTCTTTATCTTCCCCCCCCCCTTTTCTTTTAATCATTTTTTTGGGTCCATACAGAAAATCATCATTATTTGAGTCATTCAAAGGCTGCAAGAGATACTCCAAGGAATGAGCTGTTCCCATGGGCATGGAGAGATCACAGAGTGCTAGGGGTTGGAAGGGACCTGGAGATCTTCTAGTCCAACCCTAAAGAGAGATGAAGAAGATAAATAAGGGAAAGACTCCTGCCAGGGGTAGGCTGAGCTGGTGAGGTATCTCTATCCTGTCCTAAATATCAATCATCTCTATCCTGTCCTAAATATCATTTCTATCCTGTCCTAAATATCCTCTCCATCCTGCCCTGACTATCCTGAGCACTTCAGAGGGGTAGGTGAAGTTCAGGGTGATGTTTGTTGTTAGCTACACCTTCCAAGTGTGAATGCAATGGAGAGGAATGATGGGATGGGTGGAAGAGCTGATGTCTGTAGTGATGCTTCAAGCACAGCTCATCTCCTTGGAGAAGTCTCCTATTCTATTCATCCAGAGGGATGGGGCAACATTCCCATTTGTTTTCCTGGGCTCTCATTTCCTCCAGCTCCTTCCTCAGCCTGTAAATCAGAGGAAGAATTTCTACCTGGTTGGTTTGGAATTGGTATTAGTTTCCAATCAATCAGAAGTCCTAAATCATCATCTTTTCTTCCCAGAAAGAGTTGTTAGGCATTGGAAGAAACATTGGCCCAGGGCAGTAGTGGAGTCAACATCCCTGGAAGGGTTTAAGAAGCATCAAGATGTGGTACTTAGGGAGATGCTTTAGTGGTTGGACTTGCTCTTAGAGCTCTCTTCCAACCTTAATGTCTCTGTGATTTCCAATCAAGGCCACAGAGTTCCCAGAACTCTATTTTCTTGCTGAAACTTGGTTCTGCTAGACAAATTTGCTGCTGCCTTGTCCAATATTACTTAGGGCCATGGTTTAGTGGCACGCTGGTGACAGCTTGATGATTGCACTTGATGATCTTAGAGGTCTCTTCCAACCTTAATGATTGTGTGACCTGCTTCAAACTCCCTAGAATGGTAAAGATTTCACAAGAGCTCTGCAGCCACGTGAGCTCTTTGCCACAATCCATTGCTTTCCCTTGCCCTGCAGCAGGTCAGACAGCAAGAAAATAGAGAAGAAATCTCACCTAGCACTCTTAGGAGTGAGTGGGAGGACAGGAGCACTTTCACCAAGGGTCTCTCTGACTAGCTTGGACCTGAAACAACACCATTTCTGCTCAAAAATAGCACGCCCCAGGCAGAGACATTTTGTTTTTCCTTGCTAAAAGCAAACAGAGTTGCTAAGAAACCAAGAGTGCAGGGAAGGAAAGGCAGCAAAGGGTTGACAGTTGCTGAGTGGTGCGTGGTGGATGGAGAAGGCTTGGCAACCATGGCCAAGGAGAGAGCAGAGAGGAGGCAGCTAGTTCCCTAGATGATAAGCATGGTCCTTCCAGCAGGACAGCCCTAAGTTGTTCTTTCCATCTTGTTTCCATCAATGAATTCAATCAATAGGGATTGGCAAGGCATGGGGCACATCAAAGCAGAGGATGTGCACAGCTGGGAAGACCTGAAGGAGACCTGGACCACCATTTGTGCCTCTCAAAGCTAAGAGCAGCAAAAGATGTTAATGCATGCTTACAAACCTTCTCCTCTCCACTCCTAGCAGCCTTTTCTTAGTCAGTTTTTCTTGTATCTCCAAGGTCAAGTTGTGTGTGTTCCATCTTAACACGAGGAGGAACTTTATGACTTGGAGGGAGGTGAAGCCCTGGCCCAGGCTGCCCAGGGAGGTGCTGGAGTCACCATCCCTGGAGGGCTTGAAGAAACATCTAGATGTGGTGCTTAGTGGGCATGGTAGTGAGAGGTAGATGGTTAGACTTGATGATCTTAGAGGTCTCTTCCAACCTTGATGATCCTGTGGTTTATGACTGTGGGCATGGAGTTTCTCCTTGAAGGATGCTTGGAGAGCAGCATGGATGGAAAAGATGACTGAACTAGGAGACATTCAAGGCACTGCTGTCCCCTACTGGGGCAAGGTGGACTTTCCAAAGCATGATGCTCACTACCTGGAAGAGCTCAAAAGCCACCCTTGCTCTCTGTTGTTATTGTTAGGTGTGAGCTGCAGGAAGGTGAGCTTGGAGGAGAAAAAATATCACCACCAAAGAGCTATTAAAATAGAAGCTCAAAGCAAAGCAAAGCACCAGTGAGCCAACCTGCTTAATAAAGGATGCCAGGAGTTGGTGGTAATCTGTGTCTGATTACAAGTGGCTGGTGGGTGGAGAGAGAACAGCCCACCAGAAGCAGCTGGGCTCCTTTTCCATCCCCCAGCCCTGCTGGTGGGGGAAAGAGGAGCATATCATCCAGGGAATTCATCCCCAGGCTGGCATGCTTTGGGAAGGCAAAGGAGAAGAAGGGAAGGAGGGAGAGAGGAAAAGCAGCATTGCAGTTCTCCTGAAGGACATCATCAGCAGATGTTCTTCTGCTCACCCAACCAGGATCAACTCATCNTAGGACAAGAGGCAATGGGAGCAAGTTGGAGCACAGGAGGTTTAGGATGAAGGTGAGGAGAAACTTGTTTGCAGTTCAGGTGCCAGAGCACTGGCCCAGGCTGCCCAGGAGCCTGTGGAGTCTCCTTGTCTGGAGCCATTGCAGAGCTGCCTGGACACATTGCTGTGTGAGCTGCTCTAGGTGCTCCTGCTCTGGCAGGGGGGTTGCACTAGATGATCTTTCTAGGGCCCTTCCAACCCCTGACATCCTGTGATTCTGTGATTCATCCTACCTATGTTTAGGGAGCGTTTGTGAGGTGCCAAGGGGCAGCCCTGAGAGAAAGGAGGAGTTGGGTTGATATCTTTCCTCATCTGTCTCTTTTGGAGGGGTTAGGCATGCTTAGGGATTTCTCTCCTCAGCCATGGAGGAGCTGACAGGGTTCACAATGTTCTCTCAAGTCCAAAGAGCCTGATGGATGTGCAAAGCTAGGGTAAGACAGAGCCAAGCTCCCCACCACCACTGACAGCTCCAACACAAAGATCTACACCTCAACCAACAAAGGTGCTACCTGGATTTGCTTCCCATGGGGAGAGCTCTCCCACCCCTCAGTTCTTCCAGTGAAAGCCAAGAGCACAAAGCTGCTGCTGATGTCCATTCATCGCCTCTGAGGCTATCTCCCTCCTCATACATCAATGAGGGATGAAATGCAGGCAGGAGTGTGTGCTCCTGGGATTCTCCAGACCCTTTCATTACTTGCATGCTCCCTGGGGTAATTTTGGCCCAAGATGATGCCAGGAGACAGTCTGGCAGATAACTGAGCCAAGGGACTCTCTCCTACAGGTCTGTGGGATGAAGCCAACCCAGCTGAGAAGGGAGGAGAGCTGAGGTGTGTGGCTTCAGGCTATGCCATGCTTGGTCCCAGAGCCAAAGAGCATCCCTTGCTCTGTCTCCTTCAGCAGCACAGACACAGCCTGGGGAGGCAGACAGCAAAAAGGGCAAATTAGCATTTAGTTGGCACATGGATTTCTGTTCTTTAGGAACAAAAAAGAGGTGCCATCTGCTCATTGTGTCTCTCACCAGGTTGGGAGGCTTTCATTTGCAAGCAGTCTGTGCTGGACTTGAGCCTGCCACTCAACTGTGGAGATGCTGCAGGCCTTCCAGGGATTGTCCTGAGAGGCTGAGGACATCCACCTGCCTCTCTCTTCTGCATTTCTTGCCTTGCTGAGGCTGCTTCCAGGGATCCATACATGGATTTGTCATTGCAGGGCTGCCCAGGAGTACCTGGGGCAGTGCATGCCTCTGAGGCTGAAGTGAAAAGCCAGGCAGATGAAGGAGTATCAAATAATCACAGACCTTGCTGTCATCCCTGTGATGAAGCATCACCTGAGTCCTTCTCAGGATAACTATAACCCATCCTCCTTCAACCATTCCTCTTGCTCAAGGCTGCACACAGACAGCTAACTAAAACCCAGCCCCAAGCCATCACAACCTTAGTGCAGCACAAATCACTCCCTGCTGTCCTCCATCCATCATCTCCTGGGGTGAAACAAAGCCCAAGAAAGTGAGAATGTAAGGAGAAGGAGAGGTGTCCAGGGAGAAAAAACAGGCAGAAACCCTGCTTAGCTCAAGCATGGCACTGCAAGACACTCCAGGAAGGTTTTTGGGTCAGGGCAGATGACATTTCTGCTGAGCAGAGCAAAGGAACCATGCAGGACTGAAGAGGAGGAGAACACATGGATCAGACCAACTCCTTTTGGGAGGGAAGCTTAGTGGCATGGATGTGAGCTATGGAACTACTCCATGTAGTTTCAGGCTCTGGCTATGGTTTGGTTAGCAGGATGGAGATACATCTTTTGGCTTCAGGTTGTTGATGGAGATACATCTTGGGGCTTAAGGTTGTTGACATCCTTTAATAAACACAAGAGTCATTGTTTAGGGAAGGGATAAAGGTCACAGAATCCTAGAAGAAGCCTAGAGCAGTTTTGGTCTGGAAGGCACCTTTGAAGGCATCTATTCCACCTTCCTCCAGCCATGGGGATAAGGATCTCCCTAGATGATGTTGCTCAAAGTCCTGTTCAACCTGACCTGGAGTATCACTAGGGATGGGACATGCACAATTTCTCTGGACAATCTGGTCCAGTTTCTTATCACCCTCAGGATAAAAACTGTCTTCTTCCTATCCAGTATAACCCTACCTTTCTCCAACTTAACCCCCACTGTCCTGCCCCTCCAGACCTTGGCAAAAAGCCTGTCTCCACCTTTCTTCTAAACTCCCCTTCCCTTGAAACACTGCAATTAGATGTCCCCAGAGAGCTTTTCTTCTCCAGGCTCAACAACCTCAACTCTCTCAGCCTTTCTTCACAGCAGAGGTGATTCCACTCCTCTGGCCATCTTTGTGGCCTCTTCTGGACTTGCTCCAACAAGATCCATGGCTTTCTTGTGCTGAGGATTCCAGAGGAGTCTCCAGAGGGCCAAGTAGAGGAGCAGAATTCCCTCCCTTGACCTGCTGGCCATCAAGGATAGAGTTGGCTTTGTGGGCTGGGAAACACATTATTAGCTCCTATCCAGCTCTTCATCCACCAGGAATCTCCAAGTCCTTTTCCACAGGGCTTCTCTCAATCTGTATTGGGAGTGAGGATTGCCTTGAAGCCATCTGGATGCACAAGGAAAGGCTGAAGGAGAAGCAAAGCAGAGTAGACACATCTGAGCCTGACAGTTGTATGGAACAGGAGCTGAGGGACTTGTCCTCCACAACTTCTCTAAGCCATTTTGCCACTCTTCTTCTCCTCTACCTTGAGCCTTCCCAGCATCCTGAGGCAATGAGGTCTCCAATGGAATGAGGAGTTGGATGAGCAAGTGCTTCCTTTAGTTTGTGCTCAGTCTTTGGGGCCAGGCTGTGAGTGACTTGCTGTGTCATGAGGTTTAATGTTCCTCATGCCCCTGGAGAAGCTTGGTGAGAAGATGCTGGAGAAATGCACCTAGTTATCAGTCTTCACTTGGTGTAAGTTCAGGCTGCAGGCCAAACTAAAACCCACTGAAACTGCTTCAGATGGAGAAACTGAGGCACAGCCATGGAGAGAGAGGAGAAAGCCATGGAAGGAGGCAGAAGAAAAACACTCCTGAAGATTTCTGTACAAACAGAGGTGACCAAAGGCTTCTGCTTGAGGTCACCTCCATGCTTAGCCATGGAAGGAGCTTGAGGAAGGCATAGTAAAAATCTACTCTAGGAGCTGGGAGAAGCACTAGGACTTGAGCTAGTGCAGATCCTAGTCTGGAGAAGGCTGTTGAAACATCTCCTTGAGTGTTCATCTCCTTTCCTTTGCCCAGTCTGCCATGGAGCAGGAGGTCTGGACACAGCAGGCAGGAGCTGAGGCACCAAGACATCAATTTTCCTTTCTCCTTTAGAGCCATCTCTCCACCAGGAATTCCAAAGGGCCAGGATATGGCTTGGAACACTGTCCCATCACTGCCTCCACAGCTCAGGACACTTTCTGAGAGAGCTTAAGGAGATAGCAGTGAGCACTGTGGGGATGTTCTGGTTTGGGAGATAGGGCAATTTAGCCACATGGACAGCAAAAAGGCTTAGAGAAGTTGTGGAGGACAAGTCCATCAGCTCCTGTTCCATGTTCCACATGGACAAGGCTTTTGGCTTCAAGGAGCAGCACATGAGCTCTGTGGGATGAGCAGCATCAGGCCCTGTCCTCTACCTCCTGAATCCCCAAGGCTAGTATTGCCTTTGCCAGGCATTGCTCTTCCCACACACATCCACATCCACCCTCCAAGCATCTCTCCTCCCTGGGGGCTCCCACTTAGCTCTCCTAGCTAAGAGCAGAGCTTTTAACCTCCAGCTGACTAGCCAATCAATGCCATCCCAATCCCCAGCATCACTGAGTGCTGCTGGAAGCCATCTGCCCCTCCTCTGCCTTTCTGCCATCATTAGGATGACCTTGGCCTTAGAGAACCTCTTGTGTAACTCTCACCACTCAGGAGCAGGGTGGGATTGTACTGGAGAAGATCCTAAAGGGGTAACCATGGAATACTAACTGGTAGAAATGAGCCAACAAGGGAATCAGGACTATTCCAGGCTTTTCTGGGGTCAAATCCAAGGGACTTGTGAGCAAGGTTCATTGCTCCTCTGGTGGGGATGAAAGGGAGCTAGGTCAGTCAGAGGCTAGGGGTGATGCTGGCATGGAGGAAAGAAGAGTTGTGTATTCCCTGGGGATGAGCAACTGCCAGGGAACATCTCTAGATGCCATCCAGGGTTATCTCCTCACCTTACAGCACAACATCAGACAGACCTGAGCCCTTCTGCACTCACAGGATCCCAGTATGTCAGGGGCTGGAAGGGCCCTAGAGAGCTCATCTAGTGCAACCCCCCTGCCAGAGCAGGAGCACCTAGAGCAGCTCACACAGCAATGTGTCCAGGCAGCTCTGCAATGGCTCCAGACAAGGAGACTCCACAGGCTCCTGGGCAGCCTGGGCCAGTGCTCTGGCACCTGAACTGCAAACAAGTTTCTCCTCACCTTCATCCTAAACCTCCTGTGCTCCAACTTGCTCCCATTGCCTCTTGTCCTCCCATTGGATGCCATGGAGCAGAGCCTGGCTCTCTCCTCCTCACACTCACCCTTCCCATCTTTCTAAGCATTGCTGAGCTCTCCTCTCAGTCTCCTCTTGTCCAGGCTGCAGAGACCCAGCTCTCTCAGCCTGTCCTCCTAGGGCACATGCTCCACTCCTTTCAGGATCTTGCTGGCCCTGGGCTGGACTCTCTCCAGCAGCTCCCTAGCCTTCTGGAGCTGAGGGGCCCACAACTGGACACAGCATTCCAGGGGAGGCCTCCCCAGGGCACAGGAGAGGGGAGAAGAACCTCTCTGGCTCTGCTGGCCACGCTCCTCTTCATGCATCCTAGGATGCCATTGGCCTCTTGGCCACAAGGGCACATTGCTGCCTCATGGGCATCCTCCTAGCCACCAGCACTCCCAGAGCTTTTTCCCCAGGGCTCTTCTCCAACACATCAGTTCCCAGGCTGGACTGATCCATGGGCTTGTTCTTTCCCACATGCAGTACTTTACACTTCCCCTTGTTAAATGTCATTAAGTCTCTCCCTGCCCATGTCTCTAGCCTGTCCAGGTCACTCTGGATGGCAGCACAGCTCCTGGTGTGCCAGCCACTGCTCCAAGCTTGGCATCATCCCCAAACTTGCTGAGGATACACTCTACCCGTTCATCCACTCTGTTTCTCCAGACATTTCTACTCTGCTTTGCTCACTCACCTCAGCAGCAAAAAGAAAAAGAGAATTTCCAAAGCTTTGCAGCTTCCCCCCCCCCTCTCTTTTTTCCTGCTGGCAGTTCCTTGTGGATAAGGACAGAGCATCCTCACTGGCTATGCTTTCTGAGAGGGGCAAAGGAGTGAGATTTCAGGGCCAGGTGCTTCCCTGCCTCTGGCAAGAAAAAACCCACCTATGATATTTGATTTGATATCTAGAGACTTCTTGCAGGGCAATGGGAAGCCCCAGGAAAGGAGGATTAGCTGCAGGAGAGTGCTTTTCACCCTGCTGGGATGTCAGTCATGCACCAAGGGCACGAGAAGGAAAAGCAGAGGGAGGTAAATCTTGGATGCTAGCTGATGGGCTGAGAGGGGAGAGCTGGGTTAGTGAGGGCAGATCAGAGTTAGTGAGGGCAGATCCGGCTGAAGGTGTTGGGAGAGATCCTACAGGCAGAGGAGGAGAGGGATGCTCCTTCTGCAGTCACTGGAGATGCTGAAGAGACATCCAGATGTTCTCCTTAGGGCCATGGAATAGTGGGATGGGAGTGCTAGGGATGGTTGGGCTTGATGAGCTTAGAGATCTCTTCCAACCTTCATGATTCTGGCTGATTGTTTCTTGGTTCCCACCTTTTTTTCCTCCCTTGGAGTTTTTGTGGCTATGGCTCAGAGTGCCCTCCCTTGGCCAGATCCAGCCTGCTACACCAAAAAAAATCCTCTGGGCACCAGCACAAGCTAAGAAAGTGTTGGAAGCACAAGCAGAGAGGTTTGTTCATCCCATCTGAGAGATGCACAGAGCAGGACACAGTGCAGCATTGGCCCTGGAGAGGTTCCAAACACATCTAGGTGTGGGATTTAGGGACATGGAGTTGAGAGGTTGGTGCAGATCTTTTCCAACCTTAAGGATGCTGTGAGTGTCTGAACTTCACAGGCTCCTCTCCTGCAGAGCTGAAATCCTTCTGCTAGGGACATGGCCACAAAGTCAGAGCCAGGAATAGGGAGATGGAGACATCTGGAAGGTTTTGGTGGGATCATGGAATCATCCTGTGGGGCTCTTCAAGCAGGAGTTGAATGCAGTTGGAAGCACTCAAAGGAAGCCCTGATCCTTCCTTGCTCCCACACATCCTTTACTGTCTGAATCCCTAGGATTCAGGGCATGGAGTATATTTGGAGCATATGGATGTGTGCAGAAAGCAAAGAGGAATGTGAGGGTGGTGAAGTCCAGCCTCACATTATCTTGCTTTATCCTTGCAGCAGGAGGATAGGATCCATCACCAAAGAGCTGCTCAGAGCTTGCAGGCTCCAAAATTCACTGGGACCAGTGGAAATTGGCTGTCTGAACCCTGTGGACAAGCCAGGTGCCAGGTGTAATATGTCTTTCAGTCCCTGCCTGGGTTAGTTTAGACTGGGAAGATGTCTCTTGGATGATGTTTCTGAACCATGGCTGCTCCAGCAGGTACCAGGAGGGATGGCAAAGAGTCAGCAAGGAGGTAGGAAAAAATTTACCAGGGCTCTGGGCAGTGGTTCACATCTCTTCATCAGCCTCTCCTCCATCATCTCCAACACATGAACAAGGTAACCAAGCCACAAAAATCACCAAATCTTCCTGGTTGGAAAGGATCTCTCAGATCACTGATTCATTTAGATCAAAGTTGCCAGCTCCTTTCTGTGCCAACTACCATGGCAATGTGGCCAAATGAACCTTGGGGCTCTAGGAATATGCTTGCCAACACTGGAATAACCTGAATAACCTGTCTTTTCACACATTTCATGGTTTCACCTGGCTTCACATGTAAGGAATAGAGAATTCCAGCAGCTTCCA
>VWZO01011437.1:4048-16363 GCA_013396975.1 Bucco capensis | reverse complement strand
CAGCCTCTCCTCCATCATCTCCAACACATGAACAAGGTAACCAAGCCACAAAAATCACCAAATCTTCCTGGTTGGAAAGGATCTCTCAGATCACTGAGTCATTTGGATCAAAGTTGCCAGCTCCTTTCTGTGCCAACTACCATGGCAATGTGGGCAAATGAACCTTGGGGCTCTAGGAATATGCTTGCCAACACTGGAATAACCTGAATAACCTGTCTTTTCACACATTTCATGGTTTCATGTGTAAGGAATAGAGCTCTGTGGTGAATTCCAGCAGCCACTCCACTGCCCATCACCTCTTCCAGCTCCCACACATATTGAACCAAAGCTCCAGGGATGAAGGAAACTTTGCTTATTCACTCCTCCTGCTCTGAGCAGAGGTTCTCACTTCAATAGAAGGAGGAAAAAAAAAACCCAACACCCTAATATCTTGATTTTCCTTATGGTGAAACCTTCCAGCTGGGATTGGATTCAGGAGGAATCCATTCTGAGGCCTAAGTACCATAACACAACTAATGTCCCATTAATGGCTCTGCTTAGTTAAAGTTTGTTGGCTTTCAAGGTGGAAGGAAGGGAGGGGGGGTGGGGGAAAGATGCTTTTTGTGCTTGCTGCATCCTCATTTAGTAGATCTTTGGCCAGAAAGAGAATAAAATGAGTTTGTGGCTCCCACACATGTTGAAGTCCCCATGAGGGACCAGAGCTTGGCACAAGCCCTTAGCTCCTCATCATCTTGTTGCTATGGAGAGGCACTGCTAGCTCCTGCTTGCTTCACTAGCTGGACCAGCAGAGGTTCAAATGATCCCTAGCTGGCTTCTCCCAAGCTTTGCCTTGCCAAAGGATGCTCAGGGAGTGCCCTACAGCAATGCAGAGACTCAGCTAAGCAAACACACCTTCCTCTTGCCCAAAGCTGCTAATTAAAGCATCCCCAATCACTTGCAGGCAAAGCTCTCCTGCTCATCAGGATAACCTCCTCTGGAAAAGGAGAGGATGTTTGCTTGATGCCTGTGGTTTTTAGGGGCAAGCTTTGGCATTCCCTCTGCAGGCTGTTTGCCTCAAGTCCAGCCTTGAAGCAGGCAGGAAGCTGGCTGGCATCAGGAGCTTTGCACTGCAGAGCTTTGCAGGCAGGAGGAGAGAAAGCTGCCTGCTGGAAGCTTGAAGTGCAACAAAGCATTTTGGCCTCCACCCTGCTTAGTGTCAGCTCTAACAGCCACTCTGGAAGATGCTGGCAGGGATGAAAGAGACTTTGCACACAACAAAGCTCACTTTGGACTTGCCTAACCCTTTCCTGGCCAGAAAAAAGCATCAAAAAATGAAATTGAACCAAAAAAAACCCCACCCAACCCCAAGCTTTTCTAGAACAGAGACAAAACTTTGCTCCAGAGCAAGGAGACAAGCTAAGAGGTGACTGTGGAGATGCATTTGGCTTCTTATCTCTTCCCAGATGTCCAGGATGATGTCTGGGCTTCATGTTTCCTCTTGCAGGCTCTGCTGGGATTGGGTTTAGCTGCCTTGAATTGGGCTGCTGGGAAAGATGCTTCTGCTTGCAGGGGAGGAGGTGGCAGAGCTTGGGATGAGTGCTGTGGCCTCCATAGCTTCAGGAGGATGTGTATTGTCTCCTCCCTCTCTCCACAGCCTTTAACTCCAATTCCTTCCTGGCAGTGCTACCATGGTCCCTGATCATGGAAAAACACATCCCAGATGATGTGAATTCTTTGGAGGTTGCAGCCCAGCACAATGTTAGCTCCTCAAGAGTTGGGCTACTTGCACTCAGGCTTCAATGCCTTGAGCACTTGCTTCTCTCCCTAGCCTGTGGATCATGGAGGCTCCAAAATCAAGGCAGTAGGATAGCTTAGGAAGGGAATTCTTCCTACCAGACCTCCAAATTATCCTTTTACACTTTGGGCATCAGTCCTGTTTTTGGAGGCAGCAAGTAGGGCAAGCCTCACCCAAGAGGCAACTCCTGGTTTTCCTCTATCTGGGAGTGAACCAAGAGGTCAGGAAAAGAAAAAACTGGAAAAGTGAGGAGGAAAAATGCCATGCTTGCATACCCAGAAACTCTGCCCCTCCTGCCTGTCAACCTCTCCAGGAGTCCCCTCCCCAAACACAAGGGCACAAGACAAAGATAGTCTTGCTGTTGATGGTGCTTCTCCCTCTTTCTCTTTCCAAGGTGGAGGACAGAGGGAAAGGTGGAGGATGGAGGGAAGCAGCATCCTGGTTCTATTAGGATGGAGAAGTGGGTGGGAAGCTCCCTAAAGCTGACTTGAGTGATGTTTGCTTTGGGGAGATGCTTAGCAATCCCTGCACAGGGGTGTGCTGGGAAAGCAGGGTGACAGCTGTGTTGTTCCTCACTGTGAGTCCTAGCTGGGTTAGAACACCCCAGAGACAGGCACACCCCCAAATTTAGGGTGAGGAGGTTGATATGGAGGTTGCATCTGAGGAGGTTGTTGTAGGGATGCTGCATGGATTCTCAACCTCCCAAAGGGTTAATGATCATCCAAAAGCCCAAAACAACCACCCACCCCCCAAAAACCCAAATCCCAAATGTCTTCTCTTTCTCTCCCTCTCCTCCTTCCCTTTTCCTTGTCTTTCCAGGTGGAGTTGATGGCCACAGGAGGGAGCTCAACTCCAGAGATGGGAACATTGCCTTGACTGCAGAGCCAGAGCATCTTCCAAGTCTCCTTTTTCCTCTCAGCTGATCCCTGTTATGTCCAGGATCTGGCACCTGCTTGACATTTACTTTGAGTTCCAGAGGACCAGAGACCTAGGATGAGGAGCATTGCATCTGCCCTGAACCTGCTTTTGGTATCTCCACTCTACTTTGTGTGGACCGTGGTCGCTCTGGACCTGGCCCAAACTCCTTGCACCACTTTGGTCCAAGGGAAATTCTTTGGCTATTTCTCCTCCTTTGCTGTCTTCCCATTGAACTCCTCTCTCTGCTCTTGGATTATCCAAAACCCTGACCCTAGGAGGTATACTTTGTACATGAAGATCTTAAAACCTACTGGCATATGTGAGCACCAGCACATCCGTACCTACCAGTTTGATTCCTTCCTGGAATCCACCAGGACCTACCTGGGCATGGAGAGTTTTGATGATGTCTTGAAGCTCTGTGATGGTTCCACTCGCTTTGCCTTTCTCCAATCCAACAAGCAATTCCTGCAGATGAAGCAAACTGCCCCACCAGGGGTGGAAAGCTGGCCAGTCAGGTGGAAAATCCCAAAAGCTCAGGAGAGAGATTTCTCAGTGGAATACCTGGTGGTGGGCAACAGGAATCCTAGCAAAGCTGCTTGCCAGATGCTCTGCAAGTGGTTGGAAGCCTGCTTGGCCATCAGCAGCAGCTCCCATCCCTGTGGCATTATGCAGACACCCTGCTCCTGCTCAGGAGGGGAGCTCCTAGATCAGGCCAGCGAGATCCTGGGCTTGAGCAAGAAGAAGGAAGATTGCTATAAGGATGGGATTTACCTGGAGAATTGTGTGGGCAGCCCCAAAGACAGCAGTGGAGCTGAGTTTCTGGGTGAGTGGAAGGTGGTCGGGGAGCTTTGGGAGGGCTGGCTGGGATCTCTCCTCTCCTGGCTTTCACCTGTCTCCATCACCTCTATGTCTGAGTCTGGAGGTGCCTGCAATGAAAATTAATTGCTAAGGAGATCTGCTAACCCTTGGTGGCTCTTTATGACCTTGCTTCCCCTAACAATATCCTTAGGGACTTGGTTTCCTTCTGCAGCCTCAAATGTGCTGAGGGAGGGCAGAGGCTTGGCTGAGGGTGAACAGTTCTCCATCCTCATTACAGATGTCCTAGGAAAGGCAAAAATCCAAGCTACCACCTCCCAGGTCAGGCTGCACTCAGCAGCACTATTAACCATTTGAATTCATGGCAATAAACTGAATTCCCAGCTCTGGTTTGAGGGAATAGCAGCAGAAGGCACAGTCATCTTCTTCTAAAGCTCCTTTTCCTTCTTAGAGGCTTTCAGAAGGAAAAGTCACCAGGATGCTACTTGGTGCCTTTGCTGGGACTCACTCCTCAGTGGTTTGAGGAGGATCTTGAGTAGGGTTTGAGCTGGAAAAGGACTAGAGAGGTAGAAAAGGCATGACAAAAAAGGCTCTGAAGTAGGGAGAGATGCAGATCTCCAGCATGCTCTCTGTTGGTGCTATGGTGCCATGAAAAGCAGAAGGGATTTGAGGGCTCAGCAAGTCAATCCTTTACCTCAAGGTCTGTGTCAGCTCCTTTTGGATGTGTTTCTTCTCAGCTCTCAGCCCAGCAGGAAGGGTTATGGAAAAGGGAGGTGTGATGCTGCTAAACAGGACAGCTGGGTGCTGCCAATGTGAACCTCTAAGTCAGCAAGGTTCAGAGCCCAAGGGCTCAGCCTCTTCAGGTGCTGCATTGAAATCTCTTCTACCACCAGGAGAAAGTTGCCATCTCTCTGGGTCTGAACTCTGGGGCTCCTGCTTGGTTTATTTTTGCAGCCAGCCCCAACCTGAGAGGATTTCTCAAGGCAAGGGAGAAGGAGGCGGCAAAAATTGCTTGCAGTAGGAAGGAGCTTACCAAGTTGTGAAGCTTGATTTTTCTTGCAAAGCCTGAAAGATTAGGAGATGATCAGTTTCTAGTCCTCTCCTCAGGGTATTTTGGGGGGAGATTTTGTCTCTCACTGCTCTGGGAATCAATACCTGAAGGCACAGAGTGGAGCCATAAACCCTCCTGAGCTGTTCCTCAGCGGTCCCAGCAGCAAGAATCACTCTGCAGCTTCTCTGCTGAGCCCTTTTCTCCTGCCAGGTGCCTCCTTGGAGGGGATGGCAGCTTCTTGAAGTCATGGAACCACCACCACTGCTACCCTTAAGCCATCCCAGAAGCTCCAGTGAGCCCCTCAGCCAGCCCAGGTGGCATGCAGAAGGGTTCATCCTGCTAGAGGACACACAGCTAGCACCCAGGGGTGATGTGCAAGTGGCTCCCAGCCCTGCTCCTGCCTAGCTGACTGGGGGGCCAGCAGGCCCCCCAGCCTTTCTCCCCCCCTCCCAAGCAGGGTGCACCCATGGGGAACTCACCGGAGATGTGGAGTCTCTGCCTCCCTCAGCCCGGCTGGGCACAGCTGCCAGCTGCTCCCCTGCCTGGGCAGATAAAGGGCACTGGGGGGGAGGGCAAAGAGCCACACCTGGGCAGGGGAGGGGGCTGCAAGTGAGCCCAGCTGCTCTGGGATTGGGGGGAAAAGAGTGACAAAATGAGGTGGGAAAGAGGAGATGAGGGCAGAGGAGATATTCCCAACCTGACTGGATTCCATCCTGGGCAAGCTGCTCTAGGTTCAGCTGCTCTGGCAGGGGGGGTTGGACTAAATGATGTCCACAGGTCCCTCCCAAGCCCTGCCATGCTGTGAATGATTCTGTGATCATGCCTTGAGTTGCCTGATGGGATGATTTATGCCTTCAGCCCAAGTAACATCACCTTTTCCACTGCAAGCAGAGGTGAAGTTTGAAGCCAGTTGTCTAGCTAATCCTAGAGTTCAAGCTACAGATCAACTTCTGTGCAGATCTCTCCTAGTCCACCTTGAGGGCTTGGATCATCCCACAAAAGAAAGCAATGTGCAAGAGGCTCAAAGGTGCCTAATTTGGAGATGTCAAATATTTGGGGAGAATAGAGATATTTCTTTTGCTGGCTACTCACATCTGCTCCATATTGAAGATGTGGAATCATCACCTTGTCTGTTGGGATGCCATCAATGCAGAAGTGATGCTAACAGCAACATGGGAAGAAAGGCAACAAAGTCAGGGAAGGGTCTAAGAGCTCAAGTGTGCTGAGGAGCAGCTGAGGGCACTGGGGTTGGTTAGGCTGGAGAAGAGGAGGCTCAGGGGAGACCTTCTCACTCTCTAACCCTCCCTGAGAGGAGGTTGGAGTGAGGTGGGGGTTGGTTTCTTCTCCCAGGTAACGAGTGCTAGGATAAAAGGAAGTGGCCTCAAGTTGTGCCAGGGGAAGTTGAGATTGGATATTAGGAAGAATTTCTTCATGGAAATGGTTGTCAAGCTATCCTAGGCTGCCTAGGGAGGTGCTGGACTCACCATCCCTGGACTCACATCACCCATGGAGATGTGGTGCTTGGGGCCATGGTTTAGTGGTGAGCATGGCAGTGTTGGGTGGATGCTTGGACTGGATGAGCTCACAGCTCTTGTCCAACCATGAGGATTCTATGACCCATGAACCTCTCTTTTCCAAATGCAAGTTGGCTTTCCTGGAACAGGCTCCCATGCAGATTTGAGAGAGGAAACTAAACAGCTGGAGATGAGAAAGCTTCCTGAAACACAAAGAAATGAGCCTTGCTGGTCTGAAGACCTTGGTGAACCTCTCAGCTGTGAGCTGACTTCATTGTAATCAGAGCTGGAGCTTTGCAAGGGAAGCTGAAGTGACACTGTAATTAGAGAAGGTTAAGTGTGTGCTTAAGTGCTGTGCTGAGTTAGGCACTTAGGGAATGGCTAAGGAGTCTTGGCTCCACTTAACCTCTTCCTGGCCATTGCTGTGCTGTCACCTTTTGGTGGCCTTCAGAGACAACCAGCATGTCCTGCTCCTTCTCTTCTTCTAGCCCCATCTTGGAAGGATCCAAATGGGGNGGCAATGGGAGCAAGTTGGAGCACAGGAGGTTTAGGATGAAGCTGAGGAGAAACTTGTTTGCAGTTCAGGTGCCAGAGCACTGGCCCAGGCTGCCCAGGAGCCTGTGGAGTCTCCTTGTCTGGAGCCATTGCAGAGCTGCCTGGACACATTGCTGTGTGAGCTGCTCTAGGTGCTCCTGCTCTGGCAGGGGGGTTGCACTAGATGATGTTTCTAGGGCCCTGCCAACCCCTAACATTCTGTGATCCTGTGTGGTACTGTAATTGTTGGGAGTTGAGATGAAGGAATCTGCTTGGTTTCATGTCTTGGCTAGAGAACTTCACCATCTTGTTTCAGCCAAGAACTTGCAACTGAGATGGAAATGATTCTTTCTTCTCCAAAACCTGAGTCAAGATCTTGCTAATCTGAAGTGCTGAAGGTTTCCCTGCCTTTCCTGATCAGCTTTTCCATTGCTT
Source organism: Bucco capensis (assembly GCA_013396975.1). Taxonomy (NCBI): domain Eukaryota; kingdom Metazoa; phylum Chordata; class Aves; order Piciformes; family Bucconidae; genus Bucco; species Bucco capensis. The sequence continues at coordinate 9,321 of VWZO01011437.1, read as the reverse complement.
TGTTATCTCCATTGCTTCCTCACCCATTCCTCCCACCTCAGTCCTCACTTTTCTGATAGTGATGCTTCCCCTTCAGTCCTTAGATGGTTTTCTACCTCCATCTGCTAGATGAAGAAGGCATCTAGTGTCCTCTACTGTTTGCAGAGGTTGACTTGGTTATCAGCCAAAACATGATGAAGCTCTCCAGGCTGAATCATCTCAGCCTGTCCTCAGAGGAGAGGTGCTCCAGCCCTCTGAGCATCCTCATGGTCCTTCTCTGGACACCTTCCAGCATCTCCAGCTCTTTGTCATCCTGGAGGCTCCAGAGCTGGATGCAATACTCCAGGTGATATCTCCCCAGAGTGTAGTAGAGGAGGAGAATCACCTCCCTGCCCTGCTGGCCTTGCTGCTCTGGATGCAGCTCAGGTGATGGTTGAGGCACACAACCCTTCTTTTCCCTCCCTTCTTCTTTCTTCTCCCTTCTGCTGAAGGTAAGGCTGCCATTCTTGAAAGCCATGTTAAATATTCATGTTTTAATTACCAAGCTTTATTGCCTGAACTCCATGCAAGAGAATAAAAAGCCTGCCTGAGGCAGGACATAGCTTGTATTTTTTTTTTTGCTTCTGTTTGTTCTTGAGAGAGGACTAAGAAGTAAAAAGAAAAAAAAACACCTCATCTGCTTCCTCAACAAATATTTGAAAGAGACACAAAAATGACATCCAGGGGTCATGTAGCCAGAGGCTCCTCCAGAATCCATGAGCTTCTAAGTCCTGCTTGGCAAAGTGCAGCATGGCTTAAATCCTCCTGCCAGAGGCTGTGATGCTTCACAGCATGCTAGGGGTTGGAGATCATCCCCTCTGGAGATCATCTAGTCTAGGGCTTGGAAGAGACCTCTGGAGATCATAGAATCCTAGACTGGTTTGGGTTGGAAGGGAGCTCTGGAGCTCATCTAGTCCAACCCCCCTGCAGTGGCCAGGGACATCCCCAACTAGAGCAGCTTGCCCAGAGCCCTGGCAAGCCTCACCTGCAATGCCTCCAGGGATGGGAACTCAACCACCTCCCTGGGCAACCTGGGCCAGTGTTCCACCACCCTCGTGGGGAGGAACTTCTTTCTAATGTCCAGTCTAAATCTACTCCTCTCCAATTTCAAACCATTGCCCCTTGTCCTTTCCCTGCAGGCCTTTGCAAACAGGCCCTCTGCAGCCTGCTTGGAAGTTCCCTTTAGGTCCTGGAAGGTCACTAGTAGTTCCCCTGAAGCCTTCTCTTCTCCAGGCTGAACAATGCCAGCTCCCTCAGCCTGTCCTCAGAGCAGAGGTGTTGCAGCCCCTGAGCATTCTCGTGGCCTCCTCTGCACCTGCTCCATCAGCTCCATGGCCTTTGTGTGTTGAGGGCTCCAGAACTGGACCCAGTATTGCAGAGGAGGTGTGAGCAGAGCAGAGTGCAGTGGCACAATCACCTCTCTGGCTCTGCTGGCCACACTCCTCTTCATGCATCCTAGGATGCCATTGGCCTCTTGGCCACAAGGGCACATTGCTGCCTCATGGGCATCCTCCTAGCCACCAGCACTCCCAGAGCTTTTTCCCCAGGAAGAGTAGTCCAAGGATGGACCTGGTCCAGTGTTCCACCACCCTCGTGGGGAGCAACTTCTTTCTAATATCCACTCTAAATCTACTCTTCTCCAATTTAAAACCATTTCCCCTTGTCCTTTCCCTCCAGGCCTTTGCAAACAGGCCCTCTGCAGCCTGCTTGGAAGTTCCCTTTAGGTCCTGAAGCATCCACACTCCTCTCCTGGGCATCAGTAGAGATGGAGGTGGTTTAGCAAAGCCTCAAGGCTTCCTAAAAGGAGTAAGTCCGAAGTGCAAAGCATTCCTTAATCCTTAGCAGCACAGTGAGAGAAAGGAAAGCCCAGATTTGGGCAAATCCTGGGATGGGCAGGGTCTCATTTACCAGCACTTAGGATGTGCCACTGCATCTCCAAGCCCAGTTTGATCCTCATCAATCTATCTGAGACTCTCCCTGCAGTTGATCTCTTTAGTCCATGGCTCTCAGATCTGATCTAAGCTGTCTGAGTATGGGCAGCACAAGATATCTGCTTTTGGACTTGAAGGAGATGAACTTGGCTACTCACTCAAGAAGATTCCCACCTCCTGGTGACTTGAGAATAGTTGGGATTAGGAGGTCCTGTAGGGATGGAGCCTTGGCTTTATCTCATTGCAAAGGTTCCAGAGGTTGGGTGCAGCTCCTGAAAGCATGGAGAACCAAGGAAAAGGTTTCTGGTAATGCTGCTGAGTTTCCAGGGTGATCCAAAGGGGTTGAGATGCTGCTGAAAGCTAGGTCTGAGGTTGCATGTTGATGGTTGGGGCTCATCCTGTAAAGCTTGAGGAGCAGTTGAGTTCAAGGAGATTGTGAGAGAGAGAAAGAGAGACAGCTCTAGCCTCCCAAATGCCACATCTCAGCCTAGGACACAGGTTGCCCTTTTGCTAAATGCAGCCCCAGCTCACAAGGCATGAGTTTGTCACATTGAATCAACACAGCAGGGGGACAAAAAAAATCACCCCAAACTAATTCCAGTCCCAGGAGATGCCACTGAACTTAATGCAGTGTCCCCTTCAGTTGTCAGCATGCTGAGGAACTCCAACCCCCTCCCTGCTCCAAGCTTGCTCCTGTGTCCCAGCTCCTAAGGTTTTCCTGGAGCAGAGGGTGAGCTCAGGTCATGGGCAAAGGACTAGCTGCTTGGCTTGCTTCTTGTCCTCCTCTTTGCTGGCCTGAAGGGCTCTTTGCCTTGCTGTCCTCATGTGGCTTGGTGCAATTATCAGCAGGGGAGATGATGAGCTCAGGGAAGAGCTGAGGTGCCAAGGAAACCTCTCCTTGCTTTCAACCTGGAGGATAACCAGAGGGGAAAGCAGCTGCCCTTTCTTTCTGCTTGATTGGGCCATGGTCCTTCAAGCAGATGCTGCTCTTGCTCTGAGAGACACAGGCAAGCAGGAGCTGAGTGCTGGAGCTGGAGCTCTGCAGAGGCTCCGAGAGCATCCCTGGTGGCACCTGGCATCCATCCTCGTGCAGCAGGCTCCCACACTTCATCCCTCACAAGGCTTCTCCCTGCTCCTGCTGCAATCACACCAGGAGAAAAGAGCCTTCAGGGCTCTGCTCAGAGATGGCCTGGGTCTGTCTGGGCAAGAAAGGTAACCTCTCTGTGCCTCAGTTTCCCCATTTCAATATAAGACCTGAGACTTTCGGATGGAGCTTAGGAGGAGAACTCTTTCCTTTCCCTTTCCCTTTCCCTTTCCCTTTCCCTTTCCCTTTCCTTTCTTCCCACATCTTCCCTTCCCACAGAAAAGGAGGGAGAGGGCTTGAGCTTTCTCAGTGCCTTCCTTGAGACAAGAAAATGTTAAGAGCTTTAGGAGCAAGAGAAGAGCCACAGAGGCACCTAAGGATGCTTAAGGAACACTGGAGAAGGCAACAAGAAGAAAAGATGAGAGGAAAACAAGGAAAATGAGACCATGTTGGGAAGGAGGGGACAGAGCTCTCTGGCTGCTGGGATTAGTCATTCTCCTAGGCAACATAAAAGAGCTAAAGAAGGAAAATGCCATGCAGAGATCAGACTTTGTTTTTTAAGGCCAGGCCCCCAGACATGAGCCGAGCTCCCAATCAATCTCCCCTTCCTGAAATGTCACTAACCTGCACTTAAGTGCAAGAAGGACTGGGCAGGTTAATTGAAATTCTGAGCCAGAGTCAGGAGACATTTGCTTCAAGTAGTGTTTTAATTGTGTGCTCCCCTAGGCTGGCAACAGAAGAGGTTTTTTTTGCCTCTTGCATTATTCAAGGAGACACAAGAGCTCAACCTTTTCCTTCTAGGTTAGTGACTCTCCTGTCTTGGCTTGATGTTCTCTTCAGGAGCCAGGGAGCACAAAACCTGCTTAGAGGCTGCTTTTTGGTTGCCTTCACTACAAGAAGGACATTGAGGTGCTAGAGTACATCCAAAGGAGGACAAAAGGTCCTTCTCCTGGTGAAGGGTTATCCTAGTTGGAGTGAAAAGAAGGTATTCCATGCCATAGAGAACATAACAGTCCTTGAGGCTTTGATATCAAGCATGGGCCTTGCCTTGGGCTCTCTTGCATGAAGCCTAAAACCAAGCAAACAGGTGCTTAATGCAGATAATTAGCAGCTAATTAGCAGCTAATTAACAACTAGGATCTATAAAGAGAGGGATGGATTTCCACCTAGCTAGGGGGTTCAGTATTTGAGCTTTATGAGGCTCAGCTGTGCTCCTCAGGACTCTCTGTGTTCTGCCTTCCCTCCTGGAAGTTTGAGCACCCTAAGCCTTGGGAAGCTCAGCTCAGCTCCTCAGGACTCTATGTTCTGCTTTCCAACTCAATCTAAGAGTTCCTGAGGTCCAGGATCCAGCCTCCTGAGCCTAAGTCTTAGCTGCTGGTGAGTCCTCTTGCTACAGCATCAGTGGGGAGGGAGTTACCATTCAAGGGGGTTGGATCTGGCTTTGGTTTTGTGTGTGTGTATATATATATACTACATTATCTTGTTACTATTTTCATTGCAGTAGTTTAAGCTTCATTTCCAATCATCAAGTCTTTCTCTCTGTTAATTTACTTTTTTCCTCCTTGAAGGGTGGGGAAAAACTTAACNTAATTAGCAGCTAATTAGCAGCTAATTAACAACTAGGATCTATAAAGAGAGGGATGGATTTCCACCTAGCTAGGGGGTTCAGTATTTGAGCTTTATGAGGCTCAGCTGTGCTCCTCAGGACTCTCTGTGTTCTGCCTTCCCTCCTGGAAGTTTGAGCACCCTAAGCCTTGGGAAGCTCAGCTCAGCTCCTCAGGACTCTATGTTCTGCTTTCCAACTCAATCTAAGAGTTCCTGAGGTCCAGGATCCAGCCTCCTGAGCCTAAGTCTTAGCTGCTGGTGAGTCCTCTTGCTACAGCATCAGTGGGGAGGGAGTTACCATTCAAGGGGGTTGGATCTGGCTTTGGTTTTGTGTGTGTGTATATATATATACACTTCATTTTCTTGTTGTTATTTTCATTACAGTAGTTTAAGCTTCATTTCCAATCCTCAAGTCTTTCTCTCTCTCTGTTAATTTCCATTTTTCCTCTTTGGAGGGTGGGGGAAAACTCTAACTTTCTTGACTTTAGCAAAGCTTTTGCTACTGTCTCCCATGGTATCCTCATAGCCACACTTAAGAAGTGTGGATTGGGAGACTGTGCTGGGAGATGGATTGGGAATTGGCTGAAGGACAGAGCCCAGAGAGTTGTGGTCAGTGGAGCAGAGTCTAACTGGAG
>VWZO01011434.1:21952-32497 GCA_013396975.1 Bucco capensis | reverse complement strand
ACCTGTTTTCCTGTTACAAAGGGTGGGGGGGAAGTTTGTAGGATTCTGGGCTTTTTGCAATAGTTACTCCATTTAAACCACAGCTCTGTGCATTGCCTTGCTCAAACTGACGGTTTCTTCCCCTGAAGAGGCCCCATTTGTCTCATTAAAGCTCCCACCTTTCCGCTGTTCAACTGAAGATCAAAAAAGGGAAATTTAGGCTGGGTATCAGGAACAGTTTCCTCAAGTTGACTATGGAAGTGCCTCCAGGGAGGAGCAGTGGAGGCTTCATTGCTTGCAGTGTTTAATGGGTTTCCCATCTCAGCGTGGGAGGGCAGCCTGGGCTCAGAGCCGACCAGGCAGTGGTGGGCATCTCTGGCTGTGGGTGATGGTCTTGCTGTTTTTCTGATCATTTCCCTAGGGAAGATAAGAGGGGTGTTTCTGCCTCTTCTTCCTTGCCGCTCTCTCCACGGTGCTCACAGCACAATGTGTCAGCACAGTGGCTTTCCCTTTTAATGAACCCTGAGATAGCTCTCTGTCTGGGAGAGCAACCTGGACATGTTTGTCTTGAAACAGCATGTGCTCTCTAGCTGTCTGAGAACTGATTTCAGGTAAGAATCGCACATGTGTGCTGGGAAAAGCAGATGCCTTCCTTCAACAACTTACATCTTTTTTGCCTCTTGTCATTGACCCCATGTTTTTTACTTTTACTTCCAATTTTGCTGCCCACATGTCATGACTCTCATGTCAGCATGAGTGCATGGCTGTACCACTGGGTATTACTCTTCTGCTATTTATTGTATGGTTGGAAATGTTGTTTTTCCAAATGAGGTGTGGGTTTCTGCAACATTCCCAGCATGGTGAGTGCACTGAGAATGGTGTGTGCTGGATTCTGCCACCATGTAGCACCTTCTCTGCAGTCCCTAAAGGACAAACACCAGAAAGCGTCCCAAAATATTCTCTCTCTGGGGAGGGTGGTTGTAGCATATCCACTGGGTAGACCTTTAATTTCAAACTGGGCTTTTAAGCTGATAGATTCAATTGGAAATGCAGTGTCTCATGCCCATTCCTCTGGTCCAAACTAAAGAGGCAGGAGTGATGGAGAAGTTACCACTTCTCTAAAGCCAATTTGAATGGAGTGAACCATGTTCTCTTGAAGGAAACACTGCTGCTGCAAGATTGTCACGGATGATGCTTTGGGTCAGAGGAGGCCTGAAAGAGGTGTTGTCAGGGCTTGCTGGTTGTTCCTGGCTGGCAGCAAAGGCCGGAAGGGCTCACAGGTGAGTGGTTGTGATGAAGAGGAAGCAAACACTGCAGAGCTGAGAGACCTGCTTGCAACTCAGGCAGTGTGAGAGATGGAAAGAAGTGTTGAGGAAGAAACAAAGCTCTAAGGGGAATTAAACCCTTGCCCAGGCTCCTACAGCTTGCTGGAGGGCTCCTGAGAGACCAGCGGTGTTGCAGAACAGGGTGGGTAAGCATCTGGCAAGGATATTTGATCTCATCTTGGATCACTTTTAGTCTAGAAGCCTGGTATGCAGAAAGGGACAAAGAAAGACCTCATAGCTTAACATTACACATAGTTGCTGTTGCAGAAGCTTCAAAGGGAGAAGAAAGCACATTTGCAGTATGAGAGGGAGATGTGTGCTCTTGCAGTCCCTGTTCCTCATGATGCCATGTGAGTGCTGCTCCTTGGCTTTCACCTTTCAGTGACCTTGTGAGCTGTAAATACAATGGAGAAAGAAACCTCAGGGTTTCTGGGGACCATCATTTCAGGGTGTTGGCATGTAGTATTCCACAGTGATATTTCTGGGTTGCGCATCCTTCCCTTCCCACCCTCCCTCCACAGCTGGTGCTGAATGAATGCAGAGGATGATGTCTAATCCTTTCCTTGAATAATTTCATAACCTAAGGCTAAAGGCTACAGATGAGCATCGCCTGTAGGGGACAGGGAACAATGGAAGGTCCTGATCAGTATGACAGGCAGTGGTGTCAGAGCAGCAGCCGCCAGGCTGTTTTAAAGCAGAACCCTCTCTAGATAGCTTTTAAAAATGTATGTGATATCTCACAAGAACATGGTCAGGGTGTGGATTCCAGCTGTGCACTTCAGAGATTTCCAATCTTTTGTTTCCCGTGCATGAACCCAACGCACTAATCTGCGATTTGGGGTCTGACTCTGCTCTTTGCTTCAGCCGTCGGAGCTGTGCCGGGAAGTGGGACACCACGTGCGACCCACAAGGGCTCGGCAGAGAGGGGGAAGGGGAGTACGCTGGGCTTGATTTCTATGGCTTAATTTGCAAAATGCTGTCCTGCTGTGCAGAATGCTGCTAGGAGATGGAAAACCCACTTGGATACTCTTCCAGACACCAGAGATCCTTGCAGCAAGCTCTATCCCAACAACACAGTAGAAACATAGTGTCTGGGCTCTCCTGGGCTGCACCCACATCCCAGCTTTCTAAGGAGGCATCTCTTGGAGTGTGACCTTTGGTGCAAAGATGGTCCTTGATGCCACAGGCTTTGGGCATTGTTCCATGAGTAGAAACTGTGGCTGGCATGAGTGCAAGCTGGCTCTGAGTAGGGGTAGAGGTGGTGCAGAGCCCAGGGTCACATTTTTCTTATGCAATACAATGGGTTGTCACAGTGGGGGTACCTTTTGAGGGCTTTTTCTCCATAAGCATTGTTTTTACACTTCCAAGATAGTGCCTGGGTGTCTGTGCCCTCCTAGGTGCAGGGGCTGCTGGTGGGCTTCCTATGACATCATGGGGGAAACCTGTGGAGAAGGACGGATAAACACCTGCAGCCCACCACAAAAGCCAATATCATTAGCAATTGGATCAAACAGTTCAAAGATGTCTGGAGTCAGTGTGTACATGCAGGCAGATGGATCCATAGGCCTGAAGTGTTCCTCTAGAAGAGAAAATCAAGGCTATGCAATATAAACAAGGCTGCTCCTGTACTTTGCTGTGGGCTGGGAGCAATTCCCTTTGGGGAGCCCAGACTCAATTCTGCAGCCTTTCCCTGGGCTTTCTTAATATCATCACTGTCTTTAGCAACATCAGAGTTTCCCTTTTGGTAGCTGTCATGAATACACCCCTTGCGTTGGAAGTGGCGTTTGTTTTCTGCAATGGTGACACTTTGCCCTTCCAGGGTCATCTGAATTCCCAATAATCCTCTCCTCCCTCGTTTCACACATTTTTTTCTTCATTCTGCTCCTAAACCACGGCATTTTGCTAAGCGTCACAGTCAGCAGCAGGTAATTTAAGTACACATCTGCTTGCAATCTGAGAGAAAGGAGAGAGGCAGTTTGTCTTTGTTAGAAGCCCAGTGGTCGTAGCTCTTTGCTTACCTAGTGGCATTAAGGTTTTTTGTGGCTCTGCAGGGGCCAGGTGGGAAACAGGTCAAATAGAATGGGTATAGCTTGTCCTGCTTTGGTCTCTCACCCAGGGGTATCATTGGGGTTGTTCAGCCAGGGCTGATGGGCTGCACAACCCAACTCAAGTGCTATTACTTACAGGGTTTGGCTGTTCCCACCTGCCCTTCCTTTGGTCCCCTTGTGGTCTGCTAGGCTGTCAGCCTTCCCTGGCAAAGGGTCACCATCCTACTGGCCGATTGAAGCCAGGTATGATGGCCAGAGAAGGCCACCAGAATTCACATCCTGGAATTGGTGACCTTGGAGGTCTTTTCCAGCCTTGGTGATTCTGTGGTTTATGGAAAGCTCTAGGATTTGGGTCCTCTCCTTGTGGATGACATAGAGGATATAGGATGAACAGGAGATTGTTGGAGCTATTGCTGGGTCATTGGGGGTTTAAATGGCACAAGCCTATGGGAAACCAGGACTTGTCTCCTTATAGTCCTTCAGGCCAAACTTATTTCAGCAAGTCCTCCATTCCCTGTTGCCATTTCCTTGGGTTTCCTCTTAATGCACCAAGCTGCTTAGTTTATTTTTGGAGCTGCTCACCACACCAGCAGCACTGAAATGCCAGGTATCTATATATTGGAAAGGCTGAAGGTTGGCAAATCAGGAGATACTGCTCATTTTCCTGGGGAAATGAGGACACATTACTGCATTTTCCCAAACATCTAGAGGAGTAGAGCAGTACTGTTGTGGTCTCTCTGCTACCAAGGGAGGCTGGGGCTGTGGAAGGGTGCCACAACCCTGAAACACTCCCTGAAACACACATACCCCTTGCAGATCTCTTCCATCCCAGTCCTTGGGGCTAGTTTTTCAACGCATCAAAAACCTTTCTTCATGTTTTGCTGAGTTTAGATTGCTTGCCTTTTCTCTCAGTGTCCCAAAACAGCTGTTGAATGAAAGGCAATCGGTTTCTGATATTCAGTACCCTAAGCAGAAGTGATTTGAAAATGTGTTGATTCCTTAGACTGTGAGAAAAAGACCTGTACTTCTGGTAAAACTGGGCTGAAAAGTAATGTGGGGTTTTTCCAGGGTGCTTTGTTGGTGGTTTTTTGGTTTTTTTGTTGGTTTGTTTTTTTTCAATAAATTCTTGGAAAAACAGCTCATATTTCTTCATTGCTTTGAATTTTCCCTGGAGGCTTCCAGGGGGCTGAAGTCTTGTATTTCCGTGCACTTGTTTGCAGAGATGGGAAAATGTGGTGGATTCACACAAAAGTCTTGTATTTGGCAGTACTGGGAAAAGGGGATCTGCATAATAACCCTGAAGCATCATTCTTGCAGCCACAAAAGCCAGATATCCCAAGGGGAGCCTGATGCCAAAATCAGCTGAATCACAGCCACATCAGTGGGGTGAAGGTGCTGTCCCACAGCTGATGCCAGAGGACTCACGCTTTCCAGCCCTGGCTTTGACACAGATGTTTTGTGTCACACTTGGGTCCACTGACAGCAGTGCTGGGGCTTTCCACTCCCTGTGCCTCCAGAGCATCCGCAAGGGAATTGCTCCCACCATCAGGCTTGACCATCCTGGCAAAGCACAGGGTGAGATGCAGATATCCAAGCTCAGTCTGGATGCTGCACTATTGGCTCTCTATGGGCTTTCTTTTGTCCAGCCAGTAGCCTCTGACTCTGTAAAGACCCTGTGTTCGAATGCGTGTAATATCAGTCTGCATAAATCACATTAAGCCTATGGCTTCCAGCTCTGCTGGCCTGGGTTCTTGCAGACTAGCTTACTGTCACTCAGCTGCGGGCCGTCTAGATTAGCTTAATGAGGAAGCCAGACTAAGATGAAATAATTAATGCAGCTGTAGAGTGGAGATGTAGGAGTCTTTGGGGGATACGGTTGCTGGTCCAAATCTTCCTCTCCAGCCAGAGTGCTCCAGGCCTTTGTGAAGGCTCGGAAATACTCGATTTCCACTGGGTGCTGAAGGTGGGTCTGTGGTCCTTCCAACCCAGGATGCTCCTGGGAGCAATTTGAATCAGCTGCGTAGGCACAGGGGTCTGGACAGGGTTCAGGGTAACAGCTGTGATCTAAGAGCATCGTGAGGGACCAAGAATGTTTTGGGAGGGTAAAACTTCTGTGGTAAGGGAGAGGAGAGTGGCGCCAGGCTCTGGAGGATGTGCCGTTGTTGAGATCCTCTTCTTGGCCCTGAGAGTGGGGAGAAGGGCTGAGGTCCTTCTTGCTTTGGACTGGCCCAATTTCACCGGTGTGAACGAGTAGTGTCGAAAGGAGGCATCCACTCCCTCTGTGAGCTGTTGCCACTGCTCAGCATAAGCCTGAATTAAAGCGGGTTTATTTAGTAAACCATTCCAGGATAAAGCTCTTGATTTATAGGCATCCCAATAGTGCTCCAAGGAGGACTTGAACAACTTTAACTGCATTTTCTCAGCATCACACCAGCCCAATAAAAGAGAGTTCATATGCGCTGCACAAATTCTCACTTCCAATATAAAAAGGGTTTTATGAGACTGGAAGTCTCACTGGCTCTGTGGGGCCGGGTGTATTGGCGAATACTCCACATGACAGACCCTTGATTCTTCTTTGAGTTGTCAGACTTCAGTAGCATTTACAGCAATTTAGCTATCAAATTTTATGTGCGGCTCTGAGAGAAATGTGTCTTTTAAATACTGCTCTGTCTCATAAACAGCAGTCTGTTAAACCATGTCAATGGTGCAAGCGGTCTGTGAAGCCCTCCGATGCAATTGCCTACAACTCTGCTCATTACCTGAGCAGCAAAGTGGTGAAAAACTTACTGAGTTAATTTTCCAAGCCAGTCATCTTGGCTGGGGATCAGCTTGCTGAGTGAAAGCTGGTAGTAACTGTGTTCCAGAAGTCCAAATTTGGGTCCTGTTTTGTTCTAGCGCACATCTCCTCTCTGGCAGCCTCTGAAAAGCTCCACTTGCTTGATGCTCACTCAGGCAAGGATCTGGTGTTTTATGTAGTACTACGACTGCATCAAGAGGCCACTAGTGAGAGCACATCCCTAATATTCCAACCTTGGGCTTTGAAGCTCAGATTCCTCTCCTTTCCACTGCAAGATGCTTTAGTCTTCCTTTTGATCCTCCTCCTTGGATGAACAGCTGGAGGCAGAAGGTTCTTGGGGTGCTAGCATGACCCTTAGCTAAAACAAAATCTCTTTGTTACTCCCTCAAAACACCTCCTAGTTTGTCCCTTTGCCATTGCTTCCCCCCTTTGTGCTTTTCCCAGCAGTAGTTCAGGGAAACAGCCTGTACCACTTCACATCCCCATGCTATTTATTTGTTGACCCCAAGCTAAGCCTGTTTGCACTGGATGAGGAAAAGAAGCTCACTTGCCCTGTTTGCTGAGAGTGCAATTGCACCAGTTCCAATTTTTGGGGTATAATTTACAGATTTTGAGCAAGGTTTCAGAGCTGAGTCAGGCTTGAGCTTTCCATTTCTATTCTTTTCACTTTCTCCTGGTTTTCTTATTATTATTGTAGCACAAAATGGTAACTTAATGTGTGTTTACAAGCCTGTGCTGCTTGGAAGGTGCAGGCAATGTGGAGAGTCCAGGCTGCAAGAATCTTCTCCTAGAGACAGGCTAGCAAGTACTTATATGCCTAATTGCTGCTGTGTACTGCAGACTGAGAGGTTTGCTCTCCCATCGCTGCTGTTTCCAAGTGCAATGAGCTGGGGGCAGGGGAGGAAAAAGATACATGTGCATGTGCAGCATGGTTATTTTCAAACATGAAGTTGCACCTGCAAAAATAAAAGCCAGGAAGGGACTGGGGAACAGCTCGGAGCTGGGAGGCGCAATGCGTGCAAAGCAAGGATGGGGACAGAGTCTCCAAGTTTCTTTCCCATGCTCACGCCGCCTGATAGTTTTAGCGGACATTACTTTTCCTCCCCTTTGCATTTCAATTAATCATCTGCTTGTCAGCACTCTTTCCCTCAGCTCCCCTCCCACCAAGTCTTGGGGAGCAGCACGCACACATACAAGCACCCATGCACGCAGCTTGCATGCTGACGGGCTTGGACACTTGTTAATCGCTTACCAGTGTGTGTGAGATGGTCCCCACAGAAGGAGGTTTGGAAGAGGGAAAGATGGTCATCTCCTCAGTCTCCACTTAACAATGGGGATGGGCTGAGTGCAGGAACTGGCCCTGCTGCTTTGCAACTGCATGGTCTCTGCCCCTCTCCATGGTCTCTGTCGTGCTCCAGGAAGAGAGCTAGTCAGATTTGTTCAATCAGATTTTGATTTCCAACATGTTTGAAAGGAGCACTGAGCAGAGCCATCCTCCTTCCAGAATCTGTGAGGGGGCATTTTTATATCTAATTTTTTTTTTTTTTTTTGGCAACAGTGTACTTATACATTCATGTGAGAAGTGACCTTGGGAAGGCTCTAGTTCAGCCTCCTGCTCCAAGCAGGGTGAATACCGAGCACAGACCAGTTTAGTTTGCCCATTTGTGTCTTCAAAACCTCCAGGGCTGAAGATTGCACAGCTTGTCTGGGTTCATTTTCCAGCAGGTGACTACCATGGGAAAGCATCTTCCTTACACCAATCCTGAACTTAACCTGTTTTAGCTTTTGCCTGTTGTCTCTCATCTTCTCACTATGGAGGGAAAGGGCTTGTCTCCATCATCTCAATAATTTCCCATTAGGTGCTGTTAGGTTCCCCCAAACCCATCCCTTCTCCAGGCTGGGAAAGCCCTGTTTTTCCAACCTGTCCTCATCTTCATGCTCATCAGCCTCATCACCACCCTGGTAGACCTTAACTGGATTTGCTGGAGGTCAGAGATATCCATCTTGTACCAGAGCCCCAAAACTGGGCACAATGCTCTCGATATGGTTTAAGGACTTCTTCTTTCATTGAATTTTTTTTCCTTAGTGGATCTTGCAGACTTTGCATAGGCATGTACCTGGCATCAAGTTTCCCCTTTGATGGGGAAAGGTGGCCAGAAAAATAACAAAATAGATACATGTGTGTGTTTGTGAATGTTTGTGTGCACAGTTAATGAGGAATTATTCCTGTTTTGTAGATTCAGTAGTTTTTTTTATGAATACTTTTCATGAGTGTGTTTAAGAACTACATTTTGACCCCTGCACAAACATGCTGCCCTGCTCAGAGGTTCTGCTTCAATCCCAGCGGTAGCCCCGCCTTCTCCCTGTGCTGCCTTTGCCTTCTCTTTAGCCACACAGACAGTGAACTCAGATGGTTTCTTTTCCTACCCCCTCTCCTTGCCCAGAGTTTCTCCTAATTAGTGCTCTGAGTTTTTATCTGCCAGAAGGAAGTTTTTTTTGGGGCTATGAAGGATCTGCTTCAGCAAGGGTAGTTGCATGCTGTTCTGGAGATTCTGGAACGGCAGACAGCAGCTCAATGGGAATGAGGAGTACAGCCAGAGCCGGGGGAAAGGAGCACAAACCCTTCAGGAAAGGTTAAAAGAGCTAGGGGGCAGCCTGGGCAGGCTGTAGGGCAGGAGGCAGAGTACCTTGGAGGTGGGGGCTCACAGAAAGGGGGGGCTCAAGGGGAGAAAGGGGGCATTTGCCAGAGGTGAGCATCCCTGCAAGAGGGTTAGAAAATTATTAGTGTGAGGTTGGCTCCTTCCAGAAGACCTTGTTGGCTTGTTGCAGAAAAACCGTTAGCCCAAAAGCTACTGAGCCAAAAGCTAATGGTGAAGGGGAGGTATCCAGCAGCACTGGTGGGAGGTGAGTGACCGCATGAGCTCTGGCAGTCATCCACTTGCTGGGATAGGCTCAGCTCTGCAGCCGTGATGGAGTATTTCCACACTCCCTGAGTTCTGCAGAGGGTCCTTAATTAAAAGATATGCCCAGTGGCAGGTCCAGGATGAGCCGTGTGAGTGTCCTGGAGGTGAAAAGCTGGGGTTTGAACTGAAACCTCCTACCTCCCTTCCAGGGAGGTGGAAGCTGGGCTCCTGCTCTCCATCCAGGCAGCATCACAACAGGCTCAAGCAACCAGAAAGGAGCAAAACCAGGGCCAGAAATGTGTTTCCCCATGTTTGCTGCTCATCTGTGGCTTTACCCCATGGTGAGTGCAGCAAGCTGATGAGTATGAGTAGACCTAACTCTGGCTCAGCTTCTCCTTTGTTCAGCTCTTGAAAGATATTTGGGGAATGAAAGTGAAATACAGCGCTTTCCTCTTCCAAAGGAAAAAAGGAAGAAGGGAAGGAGGCCTTCTCTCATGCTGCACCGGCGAACCCTTGTCATCCTGTAGCAGGAGGCCAGCGCACATGAATATTCCTGTGCAATATGCACAAGTGATGAGCCCCATATGCAGGCCCTGGGAGCAATTAAATGTTTTCTACAGTGTTTTCCAAAGAGACTTTCTATCAAAGTTCTCAGTTAGAAGCCAAAACACTCCAGCGTTCACAGCCCCAGCTGGTTGACACTTTTTTATTATTTTATTTTTAAACACTGATGAATATTTTCTAATTAAAAAACAAGCCTTCCCCTAGACCAAGTCTTGTCCCAGTGTACAGAGTTGAGCCAGAGTCTGAGAGCGAGCTGGAGGCTGCAGAGCTCTCCATGGCTCCTCTCAGCTGCTGGGTTTTTGTTTCCTTCATTGCTGAAGCTTGCAGGAAGGGTCTTGAGATAAAAGTGCACACATGGCCTACATCTGCCTGTTAACGCATGGTGGAAGGCAGCCAGCTGGGCAGAGGGTGGCAGCCTGGTCCCTGTGTGCTGCCAAACCCCCAAGAGAAGGAATGGATGAGCACAGGTTCTAGGCAGGAGGTTTGAAGAGCATCAGCCTCCCAGCATAAGTATCACTGGGATGCAGGTGGGCAAGGGGACTTCTAAGCAATATTTGACATTTTGCAAGGGCTGCTCTTGATACACCAGCTGTTTTGTCTGCAAAGGTGAGAAAGAGCAAAGATGTGGCATGGTTTTGGTGGTGGAAGAGACAGAGCAGTCACTGCAGATGAGGGAGCCCAATGAGGGTCGGATAGCAGGATTAAACCTGATGCTGGCTTTTATCTTGAATGCAGTGACAAAATCCCTTACTAGTTTTAAGGTTGCGAACATGGTGCAGAGTTGAAGAGGAGGTGACCTGTTGTGGGTACACGGATGGGAGATAAGCGGTTGTCCTAGTCGGAGTCAGAACAAGGTATTCTATTCCATATACAGAATCACAGAATCATTAAGGTTGGAAGAGACCTCTAAGATCATCAAGTGCAACCAT
>VWZO01011433.1:24217-69539 GCA_013396975.1 Bucco capensis | reverse complement strand
CCAACCACAACTCTCTGGGCTCTGTTCTCCAGCCTGTTCCCAATCCATCTCACAGCACAGTCTCCTCCAGATTACTTGATAGGGAGACACAAGCCTGGATCTGGCAAAGAAAGAAGCCAGTTGCTATTCCTCTTTACCTGCCTTTCAAAACCTGCTATTTAAGACCTGCTTGTGAAGCTTCTTTTCTGATACGATTTTTCCTTTGGAAAAAAAAACAACAAACCTTGTTTGTGAAAACGAATGAATGTAGGGCTCCCATAAACATCTCAACACAATGTCCTGGGGTAAACAAGCATGTTTGAACTTTCCACTGCTATCTCACCCAAATGGTGACTTAGCCTATTGAGTTCTTCTGCAGCATTGGGCACCCTGGCTTTGGGAGCTCTTCCATGAGGAGGGAAGTGAGATTTTTTTTTTCTAGGTATGCCATCCAGAGTGTTGAAAATTTCTGAAGAAAAATGTATTTTCTAAAAGAATCATAGGATAAAATAAACTATTTTGTCTGTTGCTGCACCATTTCATCCTGCCCAGGATTTATACTTCTTGTTATTGAAAAAGTAGGAAACAGTAAGATCAGAGAGTTTTGTGATGTGGTTAATAACAAAGTCTTGTGGTTCTGAATCATTTCAGAAGCTTTACAAAAACTGATATAGTCTATGCAGAGCTACTTGTAAATTGTGTTAGCACTTCAGCAGAATTGGATCCTGCAGAGAAATATGAATGGTGGAGAAGTGGAGCAAGAAAATGGTGACAGCTGACAGAACACTAACGAGTTTGTACTTAAACTTCACACTTACTTTCTCCCACTGCTCTGAAGTGAGAGACATGTGATTAACATATAAACAGCCAAGCAGCAGTGCAGTTATCACTGTTTCTCCCTTCCTGCAATCACTAAGGTTCTTTCTTTAGAGGTATTTTATCCTTAAAATAAGAACCAACCAGAAAAAGCAAGGAATAAACTGGTTTGGTGGTTTTTGTTTATATCATCTAGAAGGATTCTTCAGCATATCTCAGGCACTTTGTTAAAAATGTTATTTGGTATATTATGAGCATAAATTCTGGAATAATCTCCTTAAAGGGACTTTCCCCTAGGATTTTTGTGTTCTGTGATGCTTCCTTCTGTCACATTTTCCTAAAAGGGTAGGCATTTTGTACTAGCACACTTAAGACAGCACTTGCATAACTTGTTAGAGCAGCTTAATGCACAACTAGCCTGCCTGCAAAATGCCACTGCACCATGGTGTTCTCTCAGCACAGGAAAGACATGGACTTGTTGGAGGAGATCCAGAGGAGGCTACAAAAATGATCAGAGGGCTAGAACACCTCTGCTGTGAGGATAGGCTGAGAGAGTTGGAGTTGAGCCTGGAGAAGAGAAGGCTCTGGGGAGACCTTCATGCAGCCTTAAAAGAGGCCTATAAGAAAGATGAGGATGGCTCTTTTAGCAGGGCCTGTTGTGACAGAACAAGGGGTGATGATTTTAAACTAGAAGAGGAGAGATTTAGACTAGATAGAAAGAAGATATTTTTTACACTGAAGGTGGTGAAACACTGGCCCAGGTTGCCCAGAGTTGGTAGAAGCCTCATCCCTGCAAACATTCCAGGTCAGGTTGGACAGGGCTCTGAGCAACCTGATGTAGCTGAAGATGTCCCTGCTCACTGCAGGGGAGTTGGACATGATGACGTTTAAAGGTCTCTTAAAAACAAAGCCATTCAATCTTTATTGTCAGGCTATGGCCAGAATTAGTAGATTTTATGTTAAGTAATGTTTCATTGGAGCTTCAGTTTTATCATAATCTTAATTTCCGAATTGAACTGTGTAGGATGTCCTGAGCTTATTCCCCAGAGCTGAGGGCAGTAGGAAAACCTGTACTGGAAGGAGAAGGCCAGCAGGTGGCATGACGTGCCTTGGGAGAGCCTGGCCTCGCAGGCTCTGGGACCTGGCAAAGCGTGTCTGTCATCTACTTATCTATAGTTCGTTTGTGATAATGCAAGAGTGGTTTAACGCAGATTTTGGGGATGTCACTTCTTTTTATGACAAGATTAAAATTACCCTTTAAAAAAAATATGAGGTCAAAAAGTAACAGTCCTAATAGCAACACTTGAGGAAATCCATTAATCATATTCTTTTTCTGTATGCTAGGGAAATACATATATTTATCTGCCAGATAATGCGCTAATTTCAAGAATAAGTATAAAACCTAAACAATGAAATGTGGCTGCCGTGTAAACCCATACATTTCTCATCCCTTTTCTGTCACAGAAGAAACTTTGCTTCAAATGTTCTTTAAAAACAGGCCACAGAGTGGCAGAGTCTCTTGGTTTTTGTAGGAGAAACATTTCTTCCTTTTGTTGAATCTGTGTATGTTAAATTTTGGGTTTCTCACTTCATGATTCTTTCTTCTGTGTTTGGATTTGTATTTTTATCATCCTTTCAGATTCTAAAATCCAGGCTGCCTCACTGGATTTCAACCTGGGCAGTTGTAGTTCATGTATGTATGCTTCTTGTCTTCTGAAGTTTTGTTTCAAGCTGAAGAATAAGTTTCAACTGAAAGCAGAGCTTGCTCTTAAAAGAAAATTCATCTCTAGCCTGGTTTTAACTAGAGCGTCTGGTTTTCATTCAAATCTTTACTCATGACTCACTGAAATGCTTCTTTTACTAGTTTCTGCAGAACCAGTCTTTTTGCCATCAATCATATTGTCTGTTCAGCTGAAGAGAAAAATGTAAAGAATGCTAATATTGCAGTAGCACTGCTGTGCATGCTCAGAGCTTTAATAGGGTAAGTGTCAGCACTCAGGCACTTAAACATTGTCTGCTGCAGCAATACTACAGTGGAGGAAGAAGAGAGCTTAGATGTTTGGCATTTATGGATGTATCTCATGCATGATCAACTTAGTACTTGCTCCCAGCTGAAAGCAAAAGTATGTAAAGGAGATGATTATGTAAAGAGAAGATTACTATGACTACTTTTCTGTAAGGAAGGACAGAAAGCCTGATGTAGACATGAGAATTCACTGTGTACTTTTCTAGCTGATTAACTTATTTTGAAGGAGACATGAGGCAGGGAAGGAATAAGTTCTTGAAGCAGCTCAATTACAACTCTCCTTTGAGATTCTCATCTAGTTAGGTTTGTCCTTTGATTTTATTTTTAGATATAGCTATGTCAGTAGCAGATTGGTTTCAAGCATTCCCTGGCTGTACCTGCTATGTAACTTACCAGGTGTTGTGATTAGTGGTTAATAATGGAGAACTTGAGACTGAATTACATCTCTGCACCAGCTTCAGTGGTGTGTGTTTAATTTCAGTTATGAATTCTGCATAGCTCTTCCAAAGGGCTCAGGTAACTCAGATCAAATACCCCACAAATCTACCAGCGTTTTACTGCCCAGTGTGCCTCACTTACTGTGAATATTTCCACAAGAATCCAAAAGGGTCTAATGAGGCCATAAAAATAAAACTGTAAAGTGCTGCAAATCAGATAGAATTAGATAGAATTAGGCACTTTGCAATATGTGAGATAGGAAGTGCAGAAATCTTGAGTGTTTGATGTGGGAGTGCCACAGGGAGACATCAACTTGGTTGATAGAGCCAAAAATGGATGGAGACTGGGTGGGCAAAATATTTCCCTTATATTGCCAGAGGAACTAGAATAAGGCAGCTATCTGGACTCTGAGTAGTGATAGATTGGTGAGTTCAGATGTTAATTCTCCCATTTATATGAAGCACCTATTTTTGAAAGGGTTGAACTGTCTGCTGGAATTACCCATCTCTTCAAGATGACTGCCTTAAAATATACAGATATCTTTTTTTGGGTGGCCAGAGTGGTTGTGAGTGACTTTATGATGAATGGGAAGTTTAAACAGTAGAAAGGCAAGCAGAGATAAGAGCAGCCACAGAGTGATTCATGAGAGCCAAACGGAAACAAGATTGTGTAACCTTCTCTAATCTTCTCCAAAAGCACTCTGCTGAATGTCATGCACTGCTACTTTTTTTTTTCAGCATGTGCTTTTCAAATAGTAGATTACCTGACAATTGGTTTATGGTAGCTCCACAAGAGCACAGTTCCAGGTGAATTTTAGTGGTGTGTTTGTCTGAGGGAGCACACAGGGTCTGTTCAGAGGGTAGCACAGCTCATGGTGAGGAACCTGACAGACCTGGGTCCTCTAAGAGGGTCTAAAATGTTGAAAGCACAGAAACTACCCAGACAAGTTTCAGATAGTCACTTGGCTAGGCTACTGCCAAGGAGAAAACACATATGAAAATGTGTAAGAGGCTTTTCTGAGAAGCTGATGAGTGGGCAGATGTGAGCATGGTGAAGAAGGAGGGAAGACAGTGCTGATGAGTAGTCTCACTTAACCTACTTGAGGCTCTCATGGCACCCAAATCAACAAAAAAGTCATAATACCTCCAATATCACAGTTCAGTGAAATGGATTTGAAAAGCATTATGTCAAAAAGGCTTCTAATGGTGACACATTGAGTCATCTAACATAAATGATTATGGTATCAAACAGAAAGTGGTTATTGGAAGATGTCTGAATGACTTAATAATTGCATTGTTATGAAAGCTTCATAATGTGGTGCTCTTCCTGCTGTCACAGCTATTGCCTGTGCACATACAACATTCTGCACAATAAAACTAGAATGCCACTTAGAGTGACAGAGCTGAAGACTTATTTTTCTTGTGACATTACAGGAAAATCTACTTGACAAAATGGAAGCCAAGTCAGAAGAGAGACATAGTTACGTGACTGGGTTTCCATCTCCTGCAGTGGTTGGGTTAAACCTAGCTCTCTTCTTAATAAAAGAACAGGTGTCATCAGAGAAAGATAGCTGCATGTTGGACTACAGATAAACCCAGCAAAGTTACACACTACCTGCTGGAGACTTGCTGCAGGGCAGCAGATCACAGAAAGTTAGGGGTTGGAAGGGACCTCTGGAGATCATCTAGTCCAACCCTGCTGCAAGAGCAGGACAACCTAGAGCAGCTTGCCCAGGATATGTCTAGTTAGGTTTGGAATAACTCCAGAGATGGAGACTCCAGGACCTCTCTGGGCAGCCTGGTCCAGTGCTCCACCACCCTCAAAGGAAAAAAGTTCCTTCTTATGTTAAGATGGAAGTGCCTGTGTGCTATTTTTTTTCCCATTACCTCTAGTCCTCTCACTGGGTACTACAGCAAAAAGACTTCAGTATTGAAATTGTGGTGAGGGAGAGTTTATTGATAGCTAGTGAATAAAGTTGTGCTTTACAATACTTTATTATTATATTATTGTCCTGGAGTGATTAAAATTTAACAGTGTACGTCATGTTCCCTTTTGAACTTTTGAGTTTGGATATGGACACTGTTTCTTTAAAAGAAGAAAGACTCAGTNTGCTGTTCCCATTTTGGGAAGAGGGGGTATTGTAGCAAAATCCTCTCAAAAGATTGTTCTTTTGACCTTAGCTTCTGGTCAAACCAGGACAATTATATATATAATATATATATTATTATATTTATTTACACTTTATTTTATATAAATCTTATTTATATTTTATTTATATAATATATTTTATTATACTTATATAATATATTTTATTATATTTATTTACACTTCATTATTATACTTTATATACTCTATTATATTATACTTTCTTATTTACACTTTATTATTATATTTATTTGCAATTGACATTACTTCTAGCTGAGTTCATATTGACAGAAATGTTTTTAAATCTATCTGTGAGCTTCTGATTTCAGCAATATTACAAATTGTCCAATTTTCCTTAGACAAATTTTGATTGTTTCAGCGTCTGATTCATTCAGCCAAATCTTCAACCCAAATTAGTTGGCTGGCTCTTTTTTTTTTCCTTTGGTTGCCTGAACTTGCTTCAAAGGAGATGCAAAGTCAAATTCTGACATACCTTCATGATTTTAGCAGTTTGGAAGCCAGAGACAAAATATGTTAGGTTATGTAGGGAGATGATTAGAAGGTCCAAGGCCCAGCTAGAAATTAATCTGGCTTTGAAAGTTAAAGATTGCAAGAAAAGCTTTTATAAATACATTACTAACAAAAGAAAGAACAAAGAGAGTCTACATCCCCTGCTAGACCCAGAAGGAAATATAGTAGCAAAACACAGGGATAAGGCTGAGGTGCTTAATGTCTTCTTAGTCTCTAATTTTTCCAGTCTCAGTTCGTCATTATTAACCAACAACCTTGCCTTGAACCAGTGCTGCCTGTTTTCTCAAGACACAGTCACCTGAGGCTGATTGGCACATGAAAACACTACAATATGAAACACTATTAGTCCAAAGCAAGAGGTTCACCTAGAGATAGCCCCAACAGTCTTCTAAAAAACCCCTCTGCGTATACTTTTGGAGGTGGTTGTTGAGTGGTCTTCTCATGTAATCTACAGCAGTTGAGAATGTTCAAGAATGCTGCTTGGGATGCACAGCAGTTCCACACATCCTAAGCAGCATCATTTCCTTGCTTGTAACAAATAATCAATGGTCACTGCCAAGAGTAGGTCCCTAGTCTGCTGGCCACTGCATGTGAAAGCATGAAAAGAAACAAAGCCAAAGACTGTTAGGGTTGTTGTGTGGAAACACTGGAGTTTCAATTCCTAAGGAGAGATAGCTGTTAAGTATTTTATTTCTCTGTAGCTCTGAAAGTTCTGAAATCATTCCTTCTCTGCAATGAAAACAGGAATGGGAGCAAGTTGGACCACAGTATTAACACAAGGAGAAACTTCTTTGCAGTAAGGCTGCCAGAGCACTGGACCAGGCTGCCCAAGAGGCTGTGGAGTCTCCTTGTCTGGAGACATTGCAGAGCTGCCTGGACAGAGCTGGACAGAGCTGCTGTGTGACCTGGTCTAGGTGATCCTGCTCTGGCAGGGGCGTTGGACTAGATAAACTTTCTAGGGCCCTTCCAACCCCTGACATACTGTGATACTGTGATTCCTACTGTTAATCTACATCAGTGCCTTGGAGTCAGTGAGCTAAGTGCTGTTAATACTTTGTGACATTTATTCACACCAGCACACCTATCAGATAGACTTGTTGATTTCTTCCTTCCTGAGGTAAAGGGCAAGAGATCCAGGCCACCCAGCTTGCAACTGAGTTTTAGATGTAGAGAAAGTGTCTTGCAAACTGCCTGTCTTCCCTGAACCTGCTCAGTGGAGAGAGGTATGTGCATTGCAACACCATGGGTAGGACTCTTTGCTTCAGAACAGGTACTGGCATATCCTGCCTTACTTCTTTCAGGATGGAGGTCTCTTTCTGAGTCCCACCAACTTCAAGTGCAGGGGATCTTTACTGGGTCCTGGCATTTTGATGGACAGGAAGAGAAGCTCTAAGCATGAGAGAGGAAAAATTAGTATTAGAATAGGACATGGATGATTGCTGGTCCCTTTTCCCCAATCTGAAACAGAATGAGCATGTAGCTAGAACTGCTCAGGCCTTGGTTCATATTGAGACAGTGCTGAGCTCTGCAAGGCAGAACAGTGTGAGAACAGTACAGCACATGTCAGCAATACCCATGCCTAGCATTAGTTTTCCTCACTATCATATAGAATCAAACTACTACTGTAACACTGATACACAACACGAAAAAAAAGAGAAAAGGGGAAGATCTCTACATCTCTGATGGACAAGTGATGTTAACCCTGTAAAGAAGTCTGCACTAGTGATTATCTTGAGTATCCAGAAGATTTCTATGTGGATTTCAGTGATGCTCACTGGTTTATCTGAGGACATGCAGTAGCACACTCCATTTAACACCAATGAATTGCAGAGTGACAGACATTCTCATGGTCTTGTGGTATGGCACAATTACTTCTCAGTTGAGAGGTTAATGAGTTCTTTCCTCTGAAAGCTCATACAGGTTTCAAGAGGCATACCCCAGAGCAACTGACATGGTTGTTTGATTGCAAAACTGAGTTCTTGCCTCATTGTTGGGTCTATTTGAGATATTCCACTGGTGCCTCTTCTAAGTCTGTGCAGAAAGAGCTTCTCAGGTTACCAGAGGGATTAATGGCATATTTTAACTGCTTGAGGAATTGTCTTTTTTTTTTTCCAGTGTTTATTCACATAATTATTTTTCTGATTGGCTAGCATCCATCTCATTTAACTCTCTGAAAGTGCATTTTGTTGGTTCTGCTGTCTGCTCATAAACTCATATTCCCACTGACCTCCTTTCCAGGAACACGTGCCCAGCCATGTTCCACTGGCCAGCTGGCAGCACCTCATGCAATGCTCCTACTGCAAGGACATTACTCACCAGAAAACAAAGGATGCAGTACACCAGCCTTAGCAGCATTTTGATATATCCCCTTGGCACTAAAGAATGGCAGATATTGTCTTCTGGTTTTGCAGGAAGAGGAAGGAATGATAATCCAAAATTGGTGGATTGTAATTTTGTGTAGATTTTATAGTTGGGAAGGTCTGTGGACTCTCTTCTAACTTCCAGACTCTGCAGAAAACACTAAGCTCTAGCTTACCTAGCTATATGCTAGAAGAATGTTTCTAAGGTCCAAGGATAGTGGATTTACAGCCTGGTGGCTTACAGAGCCTGCATGTATTAGAGTAACAGAATAGTTTGGTTTGGAAGGGACCTCTATAAGTCATAAGAAACTTTAAAAGTCATCTAGTCCACAAGGACATCCCCAACTAGATCAGGTTGCTCAGAGCCCTGTCCAACCTCACCTGGAATGTTTCCAGGGATGGGGCTTCTACCACCTCTCTGGGCAACCTGGGACAGCATTTCATCACCTTCATTGTAAAAAAAAATTTCCTCCATAGAGCTAGTCTAAATAAGATGACTTTTGGTCAGATGACATCCAAGGCCCTTACACCTTCCTGGCTTCTTGTGTTTTTCCTGTATTGTGATCCCCCAGGCAGAGGAATCACAGAATGGTTAATGTTGGAAGGAACCACAAGAGGTCATCTAGTCCAACCTCCCTGCTCTAGTAAGGTCTCCTACTCATGATTGTGTCCAGATGGTTTTTAATTCCCTCTGGAGAAGGAGATTCCACAACTTCTCTGGGCAGCCTGTGCCAGTGCTCAGTCACCCTTGCAGTAAAGAAGTTCTTCCTCATGTTCAGATAAAACTTCTTGTGCTCCAGTTTGTGCCCATTGCCTTGTGTCCTATTGCTTGGTGCCATTGAGAAGAGCCTGGGTCCATCCTCTTGACACCCTCTCTTCAGATACTTATATCCACTGATAAGGTCCCTCTCAGCCTCCTCCAGGCTAAACAAGCACAGCTCCTTCAGCCTTTCCTCAGAAAGGAGATACTCCAGCCCCTTAATCACCTTTGTAGCTCTGTTGGACTCACTCCAGGAGCTCCAGTTCTCTCTTATACTGAGGAGCCCAGAGCTGACACAGTACTCCAGGTAGGGCTTCACCAGGGTTGAGTAGCGAGGCAGGATCAGCTCTCCCGACACACTGGCAGTGCTTTTGCCAGTGCAGCACAGGATACCATTGGCTTTCTTGGCCACAACAGCACACTGCTGGCTCATGGACAACTCATTGGCAACATAGCAACACTGCTGCAATCTGTGGCTGGTTTAAAAAGAGACACTGCTGGGGTGGCAGTGCCTCTGTGACACTCAAGCTGTTGCCTTCTCTGATGGCAGCAGCTCAGGGAGGTGTCAGCATGAGGAGACAGTCTAGCAGCTGAAAGCCTGCTACCTACTGGCAGAGGCAAGATGAGAGCTTTTTCCCAGGAACTGTTTCCTGAGGAGCTAGCCATCTCCTTACTGTTTGTGTTCTTTTCATCTGTTTAGTGAAGTATTCTTTTTATGTTTGTGGGTTGGAAAACTATCTCACTGAGCACCAGAAAGTTCAGTGTTATTTTTCCAGGTTTCTAGACTAGAGCTAGTCTGCTACTGACAACCCTAATGCTTGATTTCTTTGACTTGTTGCCAGGCATGTTTTGACATGAGGAGGCTAAAGAGTAATAAGGTGAGAGAACTACTGTCTGGAACCAAAGTTACGCTGTGATTATAATCACTTTCCAGAAAGCTTTAAACAGCTTTGGAGGTTACTTAGGTAACACAAACCCTTACAAAGCCTGTCGTTTGCCCACAGATGGGGGATCTGCAGTTTAAGGTTCCCACCATGTAACCACTTCACCTTAATAGCCATGATCTAAGACCCTTATCATGTACATGGAGTGGGCACAGCCCTGATTCAAGAGACAATCTTTGTGCCAAAGCAGGGACTTCTTGTTGAAACATCTGAGCAGTGTTGATGGTGGCTTCCTCTGAGAGTACACTCTGTATACATACAAGAGTCAGTTAGGGAGTAATCTCACAGTGGCAGTATCTGCATGTGAAGCAAGAGAGCAAGATTAGAGCCATGTAGAGGAAACTGCAAAACTGAGACAACAATAAAAAAATCTTAGGGTTTTTGAAAGAAAGATAAATCAACTCAGTAGCAAAAGTCAAGAAAAAACAATGCAAGGGAGAATGGGAGGAGGAAAGTGTAGCTCATAATGATTTGCTTATTTATTACTTAAAACAACAAAGAAGTCGAGTATGTAAGAGAGAAAGAGATAAAAAGACAAAGAAACAAAAGAAGCAGCTCAAAAAGATGTCTCAAAATTTCATGGGTCAAAGAAAAACAGCCGTTGCTGAGGAGATAGCCACTGCAGAAATAGGTGTAGAGGATGTGTTACTTTCTTATTAGATTGCTATTCTATTTGATCAAAGAGAATCTGATTAAACAGATTTTATTCTGTCTGATAATGACAGAAGAGCATTTCTTTTTAAGGGAATTCACATTCAAGCTCTGCTAAGTAGTTATAAAAGAATAATTCTAAAAGAAAACTAATGGAAATGGATATTGTTATACCTAGTAATAGAGATATTCTGCTTTGGGGTGTCTTCAGAATGCAACTCAACTCCTGCAAGTGCAATCTCTGGTTTTGGTCTACTAAGACTTTCCTAAGAATGCCTTTTTTTTCCCAAGCATTTCATCTTCACCATTACAGTGTTCCTGCTGGTTTCAGCCACTACCTCTGTTTATCAACTAGCAAACAGAAACAGAAACAGATGCATCAGAAGGAAATGGAGTTGGTTTGGTTTGTTTTTTTTTTTCATTTAGGCATTGATGTTCTGGATACTGGCAGAAGGCCAATGGCATCCTGGCCTGGATCAGAAACAGTGTTGGCAGCAGGAGCAGGGAGGTGATCATGCCCCTTTCCTCAGCTTTGGGGAGGCCTCACCTCAAGTACTGCATCCAGTTTTGGGTCCCTCAATACAAGAGGGACATTGAGGTGCTGGAGAGGGGACAGAGGCTCCCAAGCTGCTAAAGGGCTTAGAACATAAGCCTGATGTGGAAAGACTGAGGAATCTGGGCCTGGAAAATAAGAGATTGAGGGGAGACCTCCTGGCTCTCTAGAACTACCTGAAGGGAGGTTGTAGAGAGGCAGGGACTGCTCTGTTCTCCCTAGTGGAGAGTGATAGGACAAGGGCAAAGGGATGGAAATTGCACCAGGGGAGGTTCAGGCTAGGCATTAGGAGGAATTTCTTTGCTGCAAGGGTTGTGAGCCATTGGAACAGGCTGCCCAGGGAGGTGGTTGAGTCCCCATCCCTGGAGGTGTTTAAGAGACAGGTAGATGTTGCATTGGGAGGCATCATTTATCAGGTTGCTAGGGCTAGGACAAAGGCTGCACTGATGATCTTCAAGGTCTCTTACAGCTGGAACTGTTCTAGGATTCTAAGAGATATGCCCCTTGTGCTTGTGAGCCTGAGGTTCACCTCACCCTGAGCACTATTTGCAAGGATATGCCTGAGTTAGGTAGAAATAGGTCACCTAGAGTAGCACCATAGCTGTGACAGCAGTGAGCACACTAATTTTGGGTGGTAAGAATTCTCTTGCTCTGCTTACAGATTTCTCTTATCAAACTAACTTAGGAAGTCAGGTCTACAAATGGGCTTTTGTTTTGTTTTCCTGCTTTTTATGCAGAACTTCATGCAGAGAGCATCGGAAGAAACATTTAGCAGTTTGATATTCTTTCTTTCTTTCTTTCTTTTCTTTGATTTCTTTCTATGTCTGGGGATTTTCCCAGTGTTCATTTGATAGCATTAAAAATGAATGGGATGACTAAATAGTTTACAATTTTACATACTCAGTTAACGTGAAAGCAATTACTAATGTGTATAATTATCTCCAGAATTACTTGGATCATGTAAATGGCATTCAAGCCAACGGGTTTTAGCTGTTTTCCAGGGGATGTGTCATTACATAATTCATAGTGACAACAGTACCCTACAATCTGAGCTCAATATTATCACCCTTTCAGAATTTACTCTTCAGTTTATCCTCCTGTAGAGCAATAACTTCCTATTTTAACCAGGTTTTAGAGTGCTTCCAAATCTCAGTGGAGGACTGAGTATTGAATATAGCTTTTTTCTATCACTTTAATGTGAGTCTCAGATGTAACAACACTGGGATCAATACTCAATCCATTGTCCTCTGGATTAAGAGGACCATACTGAGGCCACTGAGTGGTTTGACCTCACATAGCTGAGCTCTAGCTAGGGAGAAGGTACAGAGAAAATGGTCAAGCACAGAATAAGTAGCTCAGATTAAAATGCAAGAAAGATAAATCAGTGGCAAAGGCCAAGAGGCAGAGGAGTGTGGTTCTTGGTTATGATTAAAGAAAGTGACTGCTGAGTGGAAGAAGGAATGGGGCTGAAGTATGATTTGGATGGTACAGCAAGCACTGCAATGAAGCTCTGCCTGAAGCCTT
The DNA here is from genome assembly GCA_013396975.1 of Bucco capensis. Taxonomy (NCBI): domain Eukaryota; kingdom Metazoa; phylum Chordata; class Aves; order Piciformes; family Bucconidae; genus Bucco; species Bucco capensis. The sequence continues at coordinate 56,812 of VWZO01011433.1, read as the reverse complement.
GGTAGCAAAACTGTTGCATTTTTTAATAACTGTGGGAAGAAGCTGAAGCATAAACTGCACTTCACTTTCCATACTTTTCTTCATTGCAAAGGTTAATAACAAAAGGTTTTTTTGGCTGTGGCTGCAAGGAAGAAGTACCACAAAGGCAAGTTTCAGCTCCCTCCAATTTTCTGGCAATAGGGGGTCAGGGGTCTCACTGACAAGGGATGTGTGATGGGCTGAGTCTGGCCAGCAGCTGAGCATCCACCCAGCAGGACAGGGCAGAGAATAGGAATAACAAAAGCAAAAGTCATGAGTCAAGACAGACAGTAATAATTTAAGGAAAGAGGGGAAGGGGAGAGAAACCAAGCAGGAAATCACTATCTCCCACATCAAATTTTGACCTGTTTGAATCCAGGGATCACAGCACTTCTGTAGCAAAGATTGCCTGACTAAAAATTATGGCAACCTATGGGGCTAAGAAGGAGAAAGCTTACCCTTGTATGACTCCTGGGAGTCTAGGGTGGGAGAAATCTGGCCTCAAGCTGTTGAGATGATAGTGAGAGATTCAGCAGAAAGGTTAGAGAACTGCTCTGAGCAGAACAGATGAAATGCAATCATGAAAAAAACCTTTCTCAGAACAAAGATAAAACAGATTCTCAGAACAGATGTGGTTCCTAAAGAATATAATCCATCTCATGGAGAAAAGATATACTCCAGCATAAGTTTGTATATACATACACAAGCATATGTTGAACTGATCAAACACAATTCAGCTAGTTTATTCTAGTTTTGCTTTGTTACATATAAGAATGGAAAAAATATGGCAGCTGATAATAAACCAACAGGCAACTGAAAGTGACCAGACATCAAAGGTTTTTTGCAGACTGGTAAAATATTTCCCTCCTCTAGAGATCATCTGATCCCTCAATAAAGGGCCAGACTCCTTGATTTGGATTCCAGATCCAGTTATTAAACCACAGATACATTTGTTTCTTTGGCTACAGTGGACCTAAGAGATAACAGCCACAGACCCAGTCCTGATGGGAAGAGTGACTCAAGGCAGAAGATTTGAAACCTGTGGCCTGTTCTGTTCTCATTCACTCTAAATGTGTAATTACCACAATTCCGTAAGGTGCTTATGGTTTTGGAATGAAGCAAGTAAAGATGAAGTTGTGACAACTGTTTTCATATAATTTAATTTCATATACACTTGTATAAGTGAAGAAGGATTCTGCTGAAATATACCATTACAGTATTTCCTCCATACCCTGCTTCATGCCTTGAATGCTTTTTATTTGAATGGTGTTCATGTTCTTGCTCTCTAAAGTCACTAGTACAAAAATCCTGTAAAAGGACTTTTCTTCCCTCTCTTCCTTTCAGTAGCACAATTGCCAGAAGTTGTTAGAGCTCCAGAGAGGAAAACTTACTGGCCACAGTGGGTTGTTACTGAGACACTTTGAGGAAAAACCAGAAAGGAATGGATACTCATGCTGTAATTGTTAAAGGGAAAGATTAATGAAGCTTCAAGGCATGACTCTTTGGTAGAAGTCTAAAGTAAAACTCATGTGTCTGTCTTCAGGAGAGAAGATTAAAAACCAGTAGCTTCTGAAAGATGGCTCTTACTGCTCTGCAAAGACCAAACAATACTACAGACCTATACAGCCATGCCAAAAACTCAGCGAAGTCCTGACAAAGATTTCTTTCTGCCAAAAGCCAGTGTTGACACATGGCAGTAGGGTTTCCTTGTAGTTCACAGTTCAGTGGGCTATTCCTGCAAGGAAGCACAACATATCCAAGCAGCACATTGTTGTTAAAGCTAAAAAAATTTCATTGTATGGAAGTAGTTTATGGTCTCCATCCAGGTGGCAGTTTTGGATGTAATATATTCTGAATACGTGATGAGGAATAAAGCACACTAATGTTACCCAGATGAAGAAGAAACTCTTCACCTGAGCCCTGAATTCCACATGGGAGTTGATGTCAGGCCAGTATTTCACAGCTAATCTGTAAATCACAGACAGCTGGATTACAGTGAGCAAGGCACAAACTGCCACCAAAACCCCAATCAAGCAGTAATTCACGATCACCATGGGCACCTCTTGTATCTCCTCATGGAAATGAAAGCACTCAGAGGAGTGGTATGTCTTTGAGGTGCCATAGTAGGAGAGAAGAACAGGGGTGACCACCAGTGCTCCCAGCAGCCAGACAGCAGCCACCCAGGCTGCAGTGTAGCACCTCCTAAGCTCGAGCGGGAAGAGGCGTACGAGGATGATAGCCATGTAAAAGGCAAAGGTGGTGTACATGTGGATGTAGATGATGGCACTCGCTAGCTTGCAGGCAAACCACCCAAACTTCCAGTGCCCTAAGATGTAATAGCTGAGGCGGAAGGGGATGCTGAGGAGCAGCAGCGTGTGCAGCACGAGTAGGTTGGTGATGAGAATGGTTATCACCGACTGGGATCTCCTTTGAAACAACTGGTGGGCCATCATGGCCATGCCGAGGGTGCCTCCAGCCAGGGTGATGAGGTACAGGGCTATGAGAATGGTGCGGAGCCTCTCTGGAATGTCCTGCAGTAGCTCATTGGAGGAATGGTTCTGGTGGCCTATGCTGCTGTTACACATCCTCCTAAGCTCCTTCTGAAAGTTCCTGGAAGTGAAAAATGGGAGTTTTAAAATAGATATGTTTTCTTTGTCAACTGTGGAATGTCACAGCTTCATGAAGAGATATTTTCATAGAATTGCTAGGGTTGGAAGGGACCTTAAAGCTCCTCTAGGTCCAACCCCTGTGCCATGGGCAGGGACACCTGGCACTAGAGCAGCTTGCTCCCAGCCCCAGCCAGCCTGGCCTGCAACACTGCCAGGGCTGGGGCTGCCACCACCTCTCTGGCCAGCCTGGCACAGTGGCTCAGCACCCTCCTGGGGAACAACTTCTGCCTAGAATCCAACCTAAATCTCCCCTCCTCAAGCTTGTGTCCATTCCCCCTAGTCCTATAGCTACCTGACATCAATTGCGTTTGAAATGTTGTTATCCCATGTAGTATGCCACCTTGTAACTGTTGTTTTATTGTATATGACAGCAATAATCCATGCCTCTCTACATTAAACCCACTTTTTATATAATTATGAATGAGGTTTTAATTTACTAAACTGCATTCTAGGATTTTTTTTTCAGTTATTTGCCTTCAGATTCAGCCATTTGAAATAGCCAAGACACTGTCTATTGGTAAATGATACAAGTTTAATCTGAACTCTTGTTTTAAAGCTGAGATTGAAGATGGAAAAATACTGAAATGTGAGGAGGTTTTACTTCTAATTTGTGGTTACTTTATGATGACACCTGAGTCATCTTTCTAGCATGTTGCTGGATGGGTGCAGGTCACCCAATAGGCAACAACAGTTTCAGTTTCCAGATGCACAAAGCACACTAAAAATAAAGATCTCCAGATGAAACTCAATTTCTCCTTGCTTCATCTCCAAGTCTTTTTGTTGAAGAATTTCACCTGAGCTACTGTGCAATGAAAAGTGAAGAAGAGCTAAAAGCTAATTTAGGACAGAATTTAGGATTCTAAGAATAATCTTCTGAAAGACAGAATCCTCTTGGAACTTGTTGCACATAACCACAGGGAGCTGCATTCTTACTTAGACTTAAGGCAAACTGTGGACTGTTCAGTTGTTTGATCTTGCTTACAGATTTCTGTACCAGGGATAGTGTGCAGGGTACATGCACACTTCACTAATGAAATCTGCCCCTACCTTACAAAGAGTTTCAAAAAACAGAACCAGTTGAAAAATAGTCACTCAAAAAAAACAGTGAATTCTCTCTGTCTCCTTTGAAGTCTGAAACCAGTGAACTTGTTTAAATCAGAGGTTCTTATTTCTGTTGCAGTCATCTGCAAAATTATAGACTAAGTACCAGGCAAAGCATCTTTAGAAGGCCATTGGAGTGTTGTGTCCAAGACTGATACGAATTTTTCTCTTTGCTCCCTTTCCAAATGCATGATCTTGTTGTTACAAACAGCATAATTACAGTCTAGATGCCAGATCATTTTATATTGATCAGAAATAGATTGAAGTTTTTTTCACTATTTATAGAAATAAGATACTTGAGTTTTACCTTAGAATGTCTTATGTTCTTGATTTTCCTCCTTTTCTTTGCCATTTCATGAATCCATAGCATATGACATATATAACCAGCATGAAAAAAAAGAGTCTTTGGTGTCACACTTTGACCGAGAACAGTTGAAGGTTTTCTCAGCCCACATCCAGGAAGGCACAAGCCTCATTTCTTGCTTCAGTGTGATAGCAATCACACAAGTTCAACATCTGATACCACTTTGTTCATACAGACAGAACTGCTGAAGGGCTGCTGAGCTGTCAGGCTAACATTGTGCTTGAACATGTAGGACAGACATAGCCATCAGGACTACTTCTGCCCACAACTTGGTCAATTTTGAAGCTCAGATGGGCAGTGATTCCCTGAGCTGTACAACTAGAAGTTACTTGGTTTTGCTACAAAGCAAGCAAGCAGTGCCACCATCCAAATGAAGAAATAGGCAACTGAGCAGAGGACTTTTCTTCATAGAATCGTAGAATCACAGAATGGTTTGGGTTGGAAGGGACCTCTGGAGCTCATCTAGTCCAACCCCCCTGCAGTGGGCAGGGACATCCCCAACTAGAGCACCTTGCCCAGAGCCCTGGCAAGCCTCCCCTGGAATGCCTCCAGGGATAGGAACTCAACCACCTCCCTGGGCAACCTGTGCCAGTGTTCCACCACCCTCATGGGGAGGAACTTCTTTCTAATATCCAGTTGAAATCTACTCTTCTCCAATTGAAAACCATTGCCCCTTGTCCTTTCACTCCAGGCCTTTGCAAACAGGCCCTCTGCAGCCTTCTTGGAAGTTCCCTTTAGGTACTGGAAGGTCACTAGTAGGTCCCCCCTGAAGCTTCCTCTTCTCCAGGCTGAACAATCCCAGCTGCCTCAGCCTGTCCTCATAGCAGAGGTGTTCCAGCCCCTGATCATTCTCATGGCCTCCTCTGGACCTGCTCCATCAGCTCCATGTCCTTTCTGTGTTGAGGGCTCCAGAACCGGACACAGTATTCCAGAGGAGGTGTGAGCAGAGCAGAGTGCAGTGGCAGAATCACCTCTCTGGATCTGCTGGCCACGCTTCTCTTGCTGCAGCCCAGGATGCCATTGGCCTTCTGGGCTGCCAGCGTGCACTGTTTGCTCATGGCCAGCTTCTCATCCACCAGCACCCCAAGTCCTTTTCTGCAGGGCTGCTCTCTGTCATCTCATCCCCTAGCCTATATCGATAGTGGGGCTTGTTCTGACCCAGGTGCAGGACCCTGCACTTATCCCCTAAACTTGTTTTATGTTTAGTAATTATGCTAAATGTGCCAAATACCAAAATGTTTAGCAAAGTTAACAAAAGATTTCACTCTAAGATGCTATTAGATCTTCAAAGATTCAGAGATTACTGACTGTTTAAATATTATAAATAAAATCAGCTTCAGACTTCTATGAAAATTGACTTCAGTGTTCCTACTGTTAAAAAAAGACATGCAGAGGCCAGTGTGACTAGAAGGTTATGCCTGAACTGCTGGCAGGAATGCTGAGCCCCAAACCATACCATTAGTGTAAGGTAGCTCACTAAAAAGAAGAAAGCATCGAGTCAGGGCTCATTAGAGATATTAAAAAGCAGTTTATTGCCTAGAAATTAAACAGAAAAAAAAGTATTTTTCAATGAGAGTTCTAGACCATAGTCTGAATCATCTATGCTCAAACAGTAAAGAACAGCACACAAGGTTTTGTGAGCAATAACATAGAAACAGAAACCTAGCAGGGCTAATCTAGCATTGCTCCTGCCTTTGTGCAGTCATCCTCTGCTGTGGATTTGAGGATGGGTCCCTCCAAGAGGCTTCTCTCCTGTTATTAAGTACAGTCATTGGGAAAAACAAATGTGAAAGAGAACTATTAGAAGTAAATAAATACAAAGACTCAGAAAAAGAGTGCTAAAAGTCAGGGAGGGAATAGAAAGGGTTATGAGGGCAAACAGGAATGTGGAAACAGTAGACTGAAAGACATTCTCAGGGAAAACTCTGAAGGCTTTGAGGGAGCAGTTAGCATCTCCTCTAGACCAGGGGTCAGAAGAAGAAGGATGCTCAAGGGTTTGGGGAAAGAGAAATGTGTAATTGCTCCAGCAGATAGAGCACTAGGTGAAAACAGGTACACAAATAATGGTACTCACCAGGTGTGCTTCCTGCATCACTTAATCCAACCTAAGGACAGGCTGCTGCCTGACATGGTATCAGTGGTGTTCGGATGACAAAACGATCAGCTGGGGTTCTGCAGAACCACACAGGAAGGTAAGGAACAGCTTGTGTGTCAGACACTGGTGGTTTCGATGGGTTAGAGTCATTATGAAACTGCATCCACAGGCTCTGAGTAAAACAGGGGCAGCCTTGTGCTCTGCCCATAGGACCTGAAGTGATCCACAGTGATCACCAAGTGATCATGCCCAAGAGACATGAAGAACTGCATCCCTGAAATGGTAGCTATGTGGCAGCCAACACTCCAGACGGAGCCAAATCTCACTATGAGATCAGGAGCCTGGTGCATTCTATTACTTTGTTGAGTCCAGTCTGAGCATTTTGGATGAAAAGTGATGCCAAAACCCCTGAAAAGGTGTTGCACACATAATTCTTTTATCATCATGAGGAGAGTGCCACTAGCTGCCACCAAACCTGAAACTGAACTTCTCAGTTGATGTTTTGCACCTCTCAGTTGCTTTGTCCTCAAAATGTTCCTTGAAGGCTGTATGTCAAAGATGTTCAGTGTGCTAAGCTTTCATCTTCATCTTCTTCTGTTAAAAAAAAAATAAATAACTCAACTTCATCTCAGCTCTGTAATCTGGGTCTGTAGTTTCAGGTTAGTCTCTCATTTGAGTACAAAAGGAAACTGAGTCATACCAGCCTGTTCAGATGAAATCTCAGATCTTGCTTTTGCTTCTTACATCATCAGCACATAGTTCACCTTGACCAGTGGTGAGAATAAAGGTTGAAAGAAAATTGTGCTTGTGTGTGTGTATATATGTATGTATATACATACATCAGAGATCCAGGTGAAGACTAGCTTCACAAATAAATTTTAAGGAAGGAAAGAACTGCGCATGTCTGGTTAAAAACTGGGAGAAAGAGAGGAAAACTGAAGGTGTAAATTATGAAGAAAATGAGAGAGAAGCAGCAGCAACAGTTGAGAGAAGAGGAAGAAGGCCTGTTGGATGTTGAGAGATGGGATGAGTCTCTGTGGAAGGGTCACTGACTGTGCCTGTGCTTGGGTGTGGTAGAGTTCCTTTGAGCAGGGGCTACATCTGCAGTAGAAGTCTAACTTCTTGATTTCATTTAGTTTCTGCACAATTTCCTCTGCTTTCAGTATCACTTTGTAAGAAGATTTTATGTTTACTGGCCAGTACAATAGCAACCAATGTTTCACATACAAGCTTGACAGCTTCTTTCTGCCTGGGAGCAACAATAAAACTGTGCCACCTTGTGTTACTAGATAGGATTTCAATCTTAGCTACTTCCAACCTAGGCTCATCATTGATGATAATTTCAATTATTTATTAATATTAAATCCTCTCTTGCTAGTTAATGATAAGAACAGAGTCTTAGGCCAGAGTCATAAACAACAGTAAACAACAGTAAGGCAGGGAATTCCTGTTGTCATTTAATATGCTGGTTTTTCTGTGATTGCAGATGCAGTTCTTGCTGTCTCACTCCCACTCTGTTGGACATGAGTCACAGCTACTGGAAAGTGAGCAAATCATGCTCCATGGTTAACTTGCCAGTCCCTCCCACCCACCCACAGCATGAAGAACTTCCTAACTTCAGCCAGTAAATGGACAACAAGGTTAGCAGGAGATTTGGGATCCTTGGACTAAGAACTTACTTGGTTACTGATTTGCCAAGAGGTTTCTCAGGCCTTATTTATCAGGATTTATCTGGCTTCTCAGTTTATTAGAAATAATAATATATGGTGGCCTCAGTCATCTCTGTTTAATATGCCTCAAAAGTAGACATTATGCTTTATACAAGGAGAAGTAATATACCATGGATTTCTGTGGAGGGATTTGGCAGAGTATATCACAGGCAGATTATGCCTTGCCTTTTGGAACAAAACCTTTCTTGAGTTTGGTGCAAGGAGATTATTTTTATTATTATTATTACAAGTTCAGGAACTTGTCATTATTCTCCTGTGTTGGTACATACCAGTTTGGCAGTAAGATAAAGGATTTATCAAATAATTATTCCTTACTATTTGTTGCCCTCCAACACCTTTAGAGGCAATTAAGGTTGTTACTGCCTCAGGTTATTCCAGAAAATTGATAATGCTGGCTTTAAAGTGCCATTATACTTGCTTTTTGCAGGGAACAGCTGCAGAGAACCACAGGTAAGCCAAAGATCTGTCATGGGCAGTATAACCTTTTGCTGGTCCCAAATGCTTTCTTTTCTGCGTGAATATGCTGCCACTCATCCTTCTTGTCAAACTTGCTTCCCCCAGCCTTTCTTAGAAGTCTCTGTTCCTAGGGATAGCCCCACACAATGCTATTTTACCTTATTTCTCTATGTTCTATTGCTTGATAAACACAGTCACAGCCACAGAACCCAAATTCTTCTTTCCTTATCTTAAAGGTCTTTTCCAACCTAAACAATGCTGTGATTCTGTAAAATACAGAATCAACAGGTCTTTGGAGGAATTAGATCCCTGCAACAAATGTTTGCTTGACACAGAGTTGGGCAAGGCTCACTGATTACTAAACTGAAAAGCAACTAGACAACAAAACAAAAAGACCCAAAGTAACCAATCTAAAAGCCCTAACACATAACCAAGTAACTTACAGAGGAAAGCAGAGACCCTCATTGCACTGACTGCAGTTTTCAGTGAGTTACAAGGAGCATGAAGGGTGCCCAAAACACAGAGGTGATGCTTTCAAGGTGGGGTGGAGAGGTTGGTTTTGGGGTTGTTTTTATGATTTGGGGTTGTTTTTCCACCTTCCCATTGCTTTCAATTCCCAGAGATCTTTCAGCTGTGTTTGTGATCATCTCCCACAAAAATGAGCCTTACCTGTACTGAGAAAATATTCCCATTGCTCTGGAAGGAGAGCAGTGTTCATGGCCTGGATGGAGTTACAGAGAGAGCACTAGAAAACAAAGGTTAAGACTCTAAAAAGAAAAAATCTGTGCATTTGCCAGAAAATTAGTTTAAAATTTGATTATTCTGGTATCTAGAGGGCTGTCACTCAGTTTTGTCTAAACACACATCCCAAACCCCACATCTAATAGAAACAGCAATGACAAAAGAGGATTTTGAACTTCTGAGAACTTGAAGTATCAGATATCAGCTCTTTAGAAATCAAATCCATGAGCAAATCAGAAAAAATGGGTTGGCATTTATCTTTGAGGGGTGAGGGAGAGAGAAGGAAGCAGGGAGGAATCAATAGTGTGAACTCTTGAATAGAAAAATTAAATATCAGCATAAAATAGAAGATCCAGATCATCTCCAATATATAGTGCTGATATTTCATTCTGTTCTCAGTGGTAGTGACTGGACTAGTTGTGAAATTAGAAGATCTTTAGTTCCTATCACTAAATAGAGTTTTGAATACAAAATCTATGCTGCAGGCTACCAGCCTTTTCCAATTTAATTTCCTGTGGGATATCCAAAGATGTGTAGAGAAGAAAATGGAAATTTAAATACTTTGGCTAGTGGTTGCCGTTACAGAAGTTGCTTTGTTCAAGCCCTGGGAAGAGAAGACAGGGCCAAGGTTTGGGAAACCTGCAGTGGGACAAATCCACAAGCAGAGGAAACTCCAGAGCTGCAGTCATTAGTGCAGTGGACTAAGTCTTGTGTCCATGAAATGTGATTCTCTCAGCCTCAGAGTGCCTGGTTCATTGCATGGCCACCAGCTGTAGAACAAAATACAACAAAGAAAAAAGTGATTTGCCATACTCAACAACAGAAGTGGCTTATAAAGCAAAGTGTTGTGCAGACAAGAATAATCTAAAGGGATTAAAGAAAAGATGCTCATCATATATGTAAAATATACATACTCTCTCCCCTGCCTTAGAAAAGAGTCTGTTGACTTGCTCAGAGCTGCCGGTAGTAATCAAGAATGAGCCTATATGCTGGCTAGTGTATAAGCCATGGTAAGGCCAACAGTTCCAGCAGACCCATGGATTAGTGAGGGGAAAACTCATTTTATATTCAAATATCACTGGCATTAGTAGTTTAGAGAATGATAGAATGGTTTGGATAGGAAGGGTAACATCACACCCATTTTTAAAAAGGGTAAAAAGGATGACCCAGGGAACTACAGGCCAGTGAGCCTCACCTCTGTGCCTGGGAAGGTCATGGAGCAAATAGTATTGGAAGGGATGTTAAGGCACGTACAAGATAAAGAGGTGATCCTAAGTAGTCAGCAGGGATTCACTAAGGGCAAATTGTGCCTGACCAATCTGATGGCCTTTTATGATGGAGTGATTGCAGCAGTTGATGAGGGGAGACCGACTGATGTCATCTACTTGGACTTTTGTAAGGCCTTCGATACGGTTCCTCATGACATCCTCATCTCCAAACTGGAGAGATGTGGATTTGATGAGTAGACCATTCGATGGATAAGAAATTGGCTGGAAGGATGCTATCAGAGAGTCGTGGTCAATGGCTCTTTGTCCAGGTGGAGAGCAGTGACGAGTGGGGACCCTCAGGGCTCTGTCTTGGGACCTGTGCTCTTCAACATCTTCATTAACGACCTGGACATAGATATCAAATGCACCCTCAGCAAGTGTGCGGATGACACGAAGCTGAGTGGTGTGGTTGATATGCCAGAAGGGCAGGATGCCATCCAGAGGGATCTGGATAAACTTGAAGAGTGGGCCCAAGAGAATAAAATGAAGTTTAATAAGTCAAAATGCAAGGTCCTGCATTTGGGAAGGAGTAACCCTAGATATGAGTATAGACTGGGTGAAGAGCTCATTGTAAGCAGCAGTGCAGAGAAGGACTTGGGGGTCATGATAGATGAAAAGCTGGATATGAGCCAGCAGTGTATATTCGCAGCCCAGAAGGCCAACCAAATCCTAGGCTGCATCAGGAGAGGCATGAGCAGCAGGTCTAGGGAGGTGATTCTGCCTCTCTACTCTGCGCTTGTGAGGCCCCATCTGGAGTACTGCATCCAGTTCTGGGCTCCTCAGCATAAAAAAGATGTGGAGCTGTTGGAGCGAGTCCAGAGGAGGCCACAAAGATGATTAAAGGACTGGAGAACCTTCCCTATGAAGACAGGCTGAGACAGTTGGGATTGTTCAGCCTGGAAAAGAGAAGGCTTCAAGGGGATCTTATAGCAGTTTTCCAGTACCTAAAGGGGGATTATAAGACAGAAGGGGAGAGACTTTTTAAGCGGTCAGACTGTGATAGGACAAGGGGGAATGGCTATAAGCTGAAGGAGGGGAAATTTAGATTAGAGATTATGAGGAAGTTCTTTACCCGGAGAGTGGTTAGGCACTGGCACAGGTTGCCCAGAGAGGTTGTGGCTGCCCCATCCCTGGCAGTGTTCAAGGCCAGGCTGGATGCAGCCCTGGGTGATCTGGTCTAGTGATTGGCATCCCTGCTCAGTGCAGGGAGGTTGGAACTAGATGATCTTTAGGGTCCCTTCCAACCTGCCCATTCTATGAATCTATGATTCTATGATTCTATAAGTGACCTTCATAGGCCATCTTATTGAAACCTCTGCCGTGGGCAGGGACACACAGCGCTAGGAAAGGTTGCTCAAAGCCCCATCTACCTGGCCTTGAACACTTCCAGGGACAGAAATTCAATAGTTTAATAAAAGAGTGCCAAAGTTACTAGAAAATAAGATTGCTACTGGGGTCTCTCTCTAGATCTTGGGTTTCTTTTGGGTTCAAAGCACCTAGTTCTTCCTTTTTTCAGGAGGAGGTTGCAGACCTCAACTGACAACAAGGATGACCCCAGCTGCTTTGACTCACATCCAGGCCAGTGCTTCAGCTCCTTCTAGTGCTATGATAATGATAAGTAGTGAGCACAGCTTCCTTACAGAAAGGTATTTCTTCACAGGAAAAAGAAGTGGCCTTTAAGAGGAAAGACTTTTAAATCGATAAAGCAGACTCCATGCTTGTTTAGATCTTACTCAGGTTTGTTATTTACTGAGAAATGAGGAAACATTACTTGGGAGCATGTCCCAAAGCAACCCAGAAAGGCTTTTTGCTTGCTGTACTGGATAATACCCTTAAAGTTATATATATTGTAGATATTACTAAATAATTCAGCCTTGTTCAGCATTTGGAAGATGAAATAACATAATTTCTGCTGCATTTTTGTTAATTGGGAAATCTCTGCTTCCATTATGCATGCTGTTTGCAGGAATGAAATGAAATGAATGCCATGGCCTACATCTGTTTGCACCCTGTACTCTCAACACATGGCAAAGAGAATAGCTACAACCCATCAAAACATCCATACCAAAATTATCATGATCCTATGTGCCAACAAACCAACTACAACAATTCATTCCATAGCTTTTCCTGTTTCTGTGTTTTCTCAGTTCAAGGATTGGAGCAATTGCTATAATTATAAGAACATTTCTACCCTAGAGCATAGATGGGCCAAGCAGCTAATTAGCATATTTTAAGCTGATTCTGTGAAAATGAATTATGTGATAGGTTCCACATGAACTATTCAGCAGAGTCCTGTTAGACTTATCTTTCCATTGTCACAAAAATAGATCGCAGAACAAGAGAATGGGAAGGAAGGGAACATTTAAAATGAAGTGATTAATTGCTCTTCTTTCAACCACCAGCAGTTCTTAGGAGTGAAGGATGGGACAAGCCTTTGTTAATGCAGAAGACACAGGGAAGAAATTGTTTCTGTACTTGCAACACAAGGTTACCTTATAAAATCTTGTACTTATCTACCAATCATTTTTGAATGACTGAAACTCAAATGAGCTTGAAACTTGAATATTTTAATGAATCAGTTACACAGTATCACAGTATGTCAGGGGTTGGAAGGGCCCTAGAAAGATCATCTAGTCCAACCCCCCTGCCAGAGCAGGATCACCTAGACCAGGTCACACAGCAATGTGTCCAGGCAGCTCTGCAATATCTCCAGACAAAGAGACTCCACAGCATCCTGGGCAGCCTGGTCCAGTGCTCTGGCACCCTCACTGCAAACAAGTTTCTCCTCNCTTTACACTTCCCCTTGTTAAATGTCATTAAGATTCTCCCTGCCCATCTCTCTTCAGTTGCCTACTGAAGAGAGAGGCATGAAGAGAAGGAGTCAAGAGCAGCTTAACTGCACTGCTACTTCACCCTTAACACGGCACGCAAGACTTAACATTGACCTTGGTCTCCATAGTTGTGAATACGAACAAGAGCCTTTTGCACCCCAATCCTTGATAGTAGCTCTAAATATCAAGTGTGATCACTGCTAGCAGCAGACACTGCCTGCAAAAATATGCTGTTAGCTTTGGAAAGTGCAGTCACCTATAAGACACTGAGCCGAGAAGTAACATCACTGACCCTCCATTCAATTCAAAATCTATCAACCCCTGGTTGATTCTGTTCTAGCTCAAAGCAAGACCCAAGGCTAGGAGAAGTAAGGTTGCTGTTGCTCAGTGAAGGAAGCAGAGGAAAGGAGAACTTAGCTTCTTTGATACCCACATTCAGCAGGAGGCAAGGTTTGACAGTGCCCACGTTGGACTACTGCAAGGCTGAAACGGCATCAGTGGTAGTACTCATCTGGGGGTTCATCCAGAGGGTAAATACACATTCTGGAAAGAGTTGAAAGGAGAAGGTGATGTTTCTTTAATCATAGCTGGTGGGTTACTAACATCCTGGCAAATCTGCCTGACTAATCTGCTATGGTGCAGTGACAGTGTTGTCAGCTGGCTGTTCATAGAGCCCTCCAGGATGTCAGAGGGTGCAAATCTTTCTGGAGGGAAATGCAGTCATCTGGGTAGTGAAATCACTGACAGGGCCTGAAATCCTTGCTCAGCTCCCTTCTTACCTGTGAGAAAAAAAATGAAGTAGTTGAACTTCACTGAGGATCATAGGACTAGCTCAAGCCAAAAGCCAACTCAGCTTTTAGAAATCACAATGATTTTCAGTTATGGTTCCTGTATGTACCTTTGAAATAAACAGAAACCAAAACAAAAACCAGCCAGCACAGGCATTTCTTCTGCTATTTCTTTCTCACTTGGAGGTCCATTTTCTTTTCATATAGAAGCCTTCTGGATGACACTGTCCTTAGCATCCTACAGCAGCTTTCCAAGGATGATGGGGTTTCCCCAGGATCTCACTGCCCCACGCTACAGATTTGCTGCCCTAACTGTTGTGAATGCAGGATAACTGCAGCCACACATGCTTGCAGGAGATGATTTTCCACGATCCAGGTACTACACCTAACATCCCTTCAGCACCTATTTACTCACTACAAGAAATAAGCTCAAGGGGAATAGTTCTTTTCAAGAGGTCATACCCTTCCTCTAAGCAAATCCTGACCTCTTTGGAGATTTATTTTATTTAAATCTGAGAAAGAGAGAAAAAGTTGCCTTAAATATGATTAATAATTTGATCTAAAATGTAGATGAAAATCAGGGAGGGATTTTACCTACACATTTCAAAGGTACATAGATTTATGTGTTCCAGTTGTACCTTTTCAATGTACAAACAGCAGAAATAACTGTAGTACAAATAAGCATCTTTAAAAACATTAGATATCTCTCTAAATGCTAAAATTAAAAAAAAAACAAACAACAAACTAAAAACTATTGTAAAACTTCAAAGTTACTTTCCTTGGCATCAGAAGTTGCAAACTCTCAAAAATGAATCCAGGCATTATGTCCTCAGTTCAAAGCAGGACAGTGAAAAAGGCAATTAATTCTCTTACTTCTTTTTATTTTTCACTAAGCATGGTTTTTGGCATGGCTGTCAAACTGTTGTTAGCTGGCATCAAACAATTGTTACCTGTGAGAAGCTAAAATTTAATTGATTTAGAAGTTGTTTGTTAGAGCTTCCTGATAAAAAAAAAAAAAAAAAGAATAAATGACATAGATTTTTCATTTTTGTGCCTTGGAGATTTTTGGCATGTTCAAATTAAATAATTCAAATCCAAATATTGAACAAATTGAATACAAATATAACATTCCGGTTTTATTTTCTGAACTAAAGCTCCTTGGTGCAATCCAAATCACCAGTTTAAGGAATTTCACAGCCTTTTAAGTCCTTTAGAGATGTGGCTTAAATTTTGAAGGGTGTTGGGTTGACCCTAGCTGGCAGCTAAGCTCCCACCCAGCTGCTTGCTCAATTTGCCTAGAGGGACTGGGGAGACAATTGAGAGAGCAAAAGAGAAAATACAGAGATCAAGATAAAGATAGGTTAATAAGTGAAGGGAGAATGGGGAGTGTTCAAGGCCAGGCTGGATGTGGCCCTGGGCAACCTGGTCTAGTGTGTGGCATCCCTACCCATGGCAGAGGGGTTGGAACTAGGTGATCTTTAAGGTCCCTTCCAACCTGGGCCATTCTGTGATTCTATGAAGCAGGAATAATAGATTTAAGTGATGCAAAACCAAGCATCACTTGCCACGGGTGGACCAATTCCCTATCAGTCTCCAAGCAATGGCTAGTTCTGAAAAACTCCTCCCATTTTACTGCTGAACATGATGTTCTATGCAATGGAATATCATAGAATCATAGAATGGGTTGGGTTGGAAGGGGCCTGCAAAGGTTATGCACTCCAATCCCCCTGCAGTCAGCAGGGACATCTTCAACCAGATCAGGTTGCTCAGAGCTCTGTTGAACCTGACCTGGAATGTTTCCAGGGATGGGGTTTCTACCACCTCTCTGAGCAACCTGGGCCAGAGTTTCACCACCCTTAGTGTAAAAAGTTTCTTCCTTTTATCTAGTATGAGTCTCCTCATTTTTAGTTTAAAACTACCCCCCCTTGTCCTGTCACAACAGGCCCTGCTAAAAGAGCCATCCTCATCTTTCTGATAGGCCTCTAAGTACCGAAAGATTGCAGTAAGGTTTCCCTGAAACCTCCTCTTCTCCAGGCTGGACAACCACAATTCTCTCAGCCTTTCCTCACAGCAGAGGTGTTCCAGCCCTCTGATCATTTTTGTGGCCTCCTTTGGACCCCCTCCAACAGGCTTATATCTTTTTGGTGGCTTCAGGGCAGATGTCCTAACTGCATCCTCCACCCCCAGCTCACTGGCTAGAGGGGGAGAGTAGGAAAACAGAGGTGGTCTTGGTGCTGTGCAAGCAGAGCTCAGTAACAGCTAAAACACTGGTGTGTTATCAAACACTGGTCTGGTCACTAATCTAAAACACAGCATCACACAGGCCTTCTGTTCTCCAGGTTGAACAATCCCAGCTCCCTCAGCCTCTCCTCATAGGAGAGGTGTTCCAGCCCCCTGCAATATTGAAGCAAACAGCTGAAATGTTTTGGAGAAACGTGACAAGGACCTTCTCAAAATGTAAGCTTTTGCCTCAAATAATATATTTTAAAAGTTATGTATGTTCAGAAAGTTTTTCTGGAATATGGATTAATCCAGAAAAAAAGTTTTCCTAGAGTGCCATTTTCATCTAAATGGACCATACTTACTGTCCTAGTTTGAGTCAAAATAAGATATTCCATGCCATAGAGGTCATAGTCAGGCCTTGAGGCTTTGATATCCAGCATGGGCCTTGGGGTCTCTTGCACGAGGCCTAAGACACAAGCAAACAGGTGCTTAATTGAGTAATTAGCAGCCAATTTACAACTATATAAGGAGAGGTTTGGGTCTCCACCTGGTCAGAAATTTGAGCACCTGGGCCTTGTGAAGATCAGAAGCCAGGCTCTGCTCCTCAGGACTCTATTCTGCCTTCCATACTGAAAGACAGCACCCTGAGGCTTGTGAAGTTCAGCAGCTCAGCTCTGTTCCTCCAGGACTCTCCCTGTTCTGCCTTCCATCTCAATTCAAGAGTTACTGACTTCCAGGATCCTGCTCCTGAGCCTGAGTCCCAGCTGCTGCTGAAGTCCTCCTGCTCCAGCATCAGTGGTGAGGTAGTTACCATCAAGGGGGTTTGGTTCTAGCATTGGTTTTGTGTGTGTGTGTGTGTGTGTGTGTGTGTGTGTACTCTGCATATTCTTGTTATTTTCGTTGAAGTAACTTAAGTTTCATTTCCAATTTGCAAGTCTCTCTCTGTTAATTTCCCCTTTTCTTCCCTGGAGTGCAGTTAAAGGGGATAATAGAGAATATCTGTCCCTGGGTTGGTGGTTGACCCAGCCCTAACCCTTGACACTTATGTATTAAGGATTATGTTTAGTATTTTCTCAAAAAGAATCTGTCTCTAGTAGTAAATATCCCCCTTACAGTCTGTAGAGGGAGGAAGTGATATAGTGGGGTATGCTATGAAGGCTTCACTCCCTGCAAGATGGGGCACATCAGGTGAGTGAGGATCTCGGGTATAAGAGTCAATCATGGCACTGAAAGACCCTTAAAGAGGAGATGGCAGGCAGTTAAGAGCAAAAATTCTCAGTGCTGGATCTGATCTTCAGCACCCTCACCATGAGCTGTGTAATGAGATAGTGCTTTGTGGATAACACCAAATGAGAGGGAGCAGAAATATGCTGGAGATCAGGGCTGCTGTTCAGAGGGACCTCAACAGACGGGAGAATGGGTCAGAAGGTATCTTACAAAGGTATTTGTATTTGGCTGGGCCAAGGCCAAAGCCATGAAGTTCACTAAGGCCAANGGCTGCCCAGGGAGGTGGTTGAGTCCCCATCCCTGGAGGTGTTTAAGAGACAGGTAGATGTTGCATTGGGGGGCATCATTTAGCAGGTTGCTAGGGCTAGGACAAAGGCTGGACTTGATAATCTTCAAGGTCTTTTCCAGCTGGAACTGTTCTATGATTACTAATAACTTGAGTGGTGCAGCTCCGGGCCAGGAGACCAGAGAAACTATTTGGGTTCTCCATCCTCAAAGGCTTTCAAAACACAGCTAGACACAGTCCTGAGCAGCCACATCTAACTTTGAGTTCAGCTGTGCTTTGAGTAGGGGAGAGAACTCAATGGCCTCTAGAGCTCTCATGCAATCTATGCTTGACTACGGTGCTTTGATTTTAACTCATAATAATACCATAGAGGTGAACCTTCCTTCCACATCTTTATTTTGTGTGCACAGCTCTGTTAAAGTTCAGGTTACTAAACCTGGTTGCTAAATATAGTGACTAACTTGCAGTAATTATTAATGTGGAACATTTAGTAACACAGATCTAAATTACCTTTTGCTTCTACATGTGCTCTGACCTCCAGAACAAGATTTTTGTCCTTGCTATTTATCAGCTCAGGGTTTTTCTAGTAGTAAAAAGGGATATATTTATTGCAAAAATATCCCTTGACATTCAAATACATGGAAGCACTTTGGTCCAATATAATTATTATTTTTTTGTTCACTTTCACTTCACCAGTAACTGCAGTGGTTTCACACTCCTAAATGCTTTTCTAAAAGGTGTTATGGTGATGTACTTCACATGCTGTATTTTTCCATATGCCTCTCCTACTGCTTTTTTTGTGTCCCTTGTGTAGTAAAGTATGTCCATGAGTGACCAGTTTGGGGTATTTAACTAAGGAAGAGCTAAGAGTTTTCTTGCAGATTCAGTTTGGCTCACAGCATGGCTTGACTTACTTGTCTGTGAACTAACTGCTTGCTGTTTAATTTCACTTGTCATATTTTTTAGCTGTTCTTGAAATTTTGCTGCTTCCTGTAATTCACATTCCTTGAGGTGAAAAGTTTGCTGGAGGTGTTGATCCTCCATGATCCACTGCTGCATTACCAGGAGCTCCACCTCTCCTAAAACACCTGAGGAGGCTTAGGCTTTCAGATCTGTTCATTAATACTGAAAGAGGCATCGGCTTGGGTTTGCAGAGTGCTGCTAGTGTTGGGTTAGGACAAGAAATCCACTTTCCTATTTGATTCCTCTGCCCTGGGGAGGCCTCCCCTGGAATCCTGTGTCCAGTTCTGGGCTCCTCAGCTCCAGAAGGATAGGGAGCTGCTGGAGAGAGTCCAGCACAGGGGCACCAAGATCCTGAAAGGAGTGGAGCATGTGCCCTCTGAGGACAGGCTGAGAGAGCTGGGTCTCTTCAGCCTGGACAAGAGGAGACTGAGAGGAGACCTCAGGAATGTTTAGAAATATGTTAAGGGTGAGTGTCAGGAGGAGAGAGCCAGGCTCTTCTCAATGGCATCCAGTGGTAGGACAAGAGGGAATGGGAGCAAGTTGGGCCACAGGAGGTTTATTATTAACCTGAGGAGAAACTTGTTTGCAGTGAGGGTGCCAGAGCACTGGACGAGGCTGCCCAGGATGCTGTGGAGTCTCCTTGTCTGGAGACATTGCAGAGCTGCCTGGACACATTGCTGTGTGAGCTGGTCTAGGTGATCCTGCTGTGGCAGGGGGGTTGGACTAGATGATCTTTCTAGGGCATTTCCAATCCCTAAGCTATACTGTGATATTCTTGAATATCAGAGCAGTGCTACAGTGAATTGCCTCTTTATTTATTACAAGATTGCATACAGAGGAGATAATAGCAGGGCTAATGAGACTGTGCATATATATGGGTTGCTTTAGGAATGAGAAACAGTTAACGCTAAGTTTGCTACCTAATGAGGTTAAATTCATGCAGTAGAAGACCTTTATAATGAAGTCAATATAAACCCAAAGCATATTGCTTTCTAATGCCTTCACTATGGCAAGGTGACATAAAATCATGATTATAGATTATGTAGCAGTGATCATTGACAGGGGTGAAGAGGGACTCAGGGCTGGTAGGTTGAGGTTGTTCCAGTTTCCATCAAAGAAAACAATATCTTCCCTCCCTCACCCCTTCCTCTTCTCCAGACATGCAGACTGGTAAATTAGTGAATTACTATTTCTCACTTAAGTTAATTTTCGATAAATAACTTGAAACATTCATTTGCATAGGTAAATTATTAAAAGTAATGTAAGCTTGAGTAGAAGACATAAAGCAGCACTTTCCACTGAGCTCACATTTATTTTCATGATTGAGACAGTGGTGACAAGGGCTCCTGATGCTCCCATTTTGCCCTGTAACATTTCGGTCAACTTGCTTGCTGCTCAGTCACAGTCTCCATTGTTGCCAGCTGCATGCCATGCCTTCTCATCTCGGTTGTCAATCCATGTTATTCTACATGGCCAGCTTAGTCTATCCATATTTCTTCCTCCTGCTGGTGAAAACAGAGGTTGGCTTTGGAGTCTAGGGTAGATAGTTGTCCACTGGCCATAGACTCTGGTGGCAAAAGGCTGTGTCTCTATGGTCTGAGTAGGTGGATGCTTCTGAGGTTGTGGGTCCAGGCTCTGTTGCAGCCTCAGCTCTTGTGGTAGTACAACTGGGGTCCTCTGAATCTTCGTGGGCTGTGGGGACAGGTGATGCAGCAGGGGTGGTCAGCACAGAGTCCAAGACCTCAGTCATTAGGCAGTTGATGACATCCCATGGAAGAAAGGTGAGCCCACACCTGGGATCTGTTTCAAACAGAGCTGAGTATATTGCTTGGTTTATTTACCAGGGGTAAGCTGACTTTTTAGCAAACTGGAGAAAACATATTCCCATAGGCCAGTCCCATGAATTATTGTCTGCCATCCACTCCATGAACATGTCAATACTGCTCTTTAGATGCTCTGCTAGTTCTTGGCTATGAGTGTATCCTTGTTTTCTGTGTACAAGTTGAGCTGAGGCCACAGATACTTTAGTTCAAGTGATGAATTCTCTTTCATCTTGACCTTGCTATACAACAGGTGCTCCACTCCAAAATTGAAAAAGATGTCAATAAGCTGTAGAGCCACCTCAGCTGCTTTTTTTTGATGGAAGTGGACAGAGAACACTAAATTTGGTGAAGCTGTCCTGGCTGTGGAGTCTCCTTGTCTGGAGCCATTGCAGAGCTGCCTGGACACATTGCTGTGTGACCTGGTCTAGGTGATCCTGCTCTGGCAGGGAGGTTGGACTAGATGATCTTTCTAGGGCCCTTCCAACCCCTAACATACTGTGATACACCATTGTCCCTTTCAAGCTGCCTAGACACATGTACTCCATACTGATAAGGTCAATTTGCACCTGTGCTAAGTGCTCCTTGTTCAAAACAGAGGAGTCACCTACTGTTCCAAGTGGTGCTTGTCCACTTTTTTGGGCAACACTTGCCATATTTCTCGAAGTGTTCAAAAGCATCTCTGGCACAGTTTGCTTACTTAGACAACAAGGGTTTCATGACAAGGTCATGGCCACCATGTAGCCATGTGTGCTTTTTGGATAATAACATGTGTAACTTTGATGCTCACATAATATGTGGGCTATTGCTCTTTTGTCTGTCTCCTTTTAATCAGCTTATCAGTGTCTCAGCATTGTAGAATTTCATATCTGAAATGAGGGAACTAGTGAGCAGTTTATTAGCAATAATGTCTATCTAAATGGGGAAAGCACCAATGTATACCCTTAGAGTTAAAAAGACAGAGTAGATTCTCCATACTTACTTAGTAAGCAAACATTTTCTGTCTTGATTTTGACTTGGGATTCTGTTTTATCTTTATTTCAGCAAGAGTTGTGTAATACTCTGCCTTTGGGGTCATGTACTTGGAGCATTTTTTATTCTTTCTGTATTTCTACATTTAATGTCCAAGTCCTGAGGCATCTTCAGGAATGATTACTTAGCACATAGAGAAATCTGATTCAGCTCCCTCCTTTTAGATACAGCTGTTCTTGCACCAATTTCTGGCATATGCTAGAGGTCCACTGTGAAACCAGTCAGTCAATGAAATGACTAAAATCTCCAGCCATTTCTCAAAATGACTTCCAGTTATTTTGCAAAATGACAGAAAACAGTAGCTAGGTATTATGCAAAATACCTAATAAGTTCAAAAAGCTAGAAATTGGCTTAAAAGGTAACAGAATGAGCTATCTTGTTTCATTTTATTTCCCAAACTGTTAAAAACCACACAGTATATTAAACAATGGAGAACTAATATCAACAGATGAGAAGGCTGAGGTTCTCAACAACTTTTTTTCTTCCATCTTCACTGGCAACCTCTCTCCCAACACCTCCCAAGTTTAAAAACCACAAGGTGGGGACCAGGGCAGTGAAGTCCCTCCTGCTGTATGTGAAAGTCAGGTTCATGACCTCCTGAGGAACCTGAACATACATAAGTCTATGGGACCTGATGAGATGCACCCCAGAGTCCTAAAAGAATTGGCTGATGTAGTCGCCAAGCCACTCTGAATAATATTTGAGAAATCCTGGCAGTCAGGTGAAGTCCCTAGTGACTGGAAGAAGGGGCGTCTTNAGGTGGGCCCAGGTGAACCTCCTGAGCTTCAACAAGACCAAGTGCAGGTTCCTGCCCCTGGGTCAGAACAATCCCCACTATCAATGCAGGCTGGGGGATGAGATGATAGAGAGCAGCCCTGCAGAAAAGGACTTGGGGTGCTGGTGGCTGAGAAGCTGGCCATGAGCAAACAGTGCATGCTGGCAGCCCAGAAGACCAATGGCATCCTGGGCTACAGCAAGAGAAGCGTGGCCAGCAGATCCAGAGAGGTGATTCTGCCACTTTCCTCTGCTCTGGTGAGACCTCCTCTGGAATACTGTGTTCAGTTCTGGAGCCCTCAACACAGAAAGGACATGGACCTGATGGAGCAGGCCAGGTGGGTTGGACTAGATGACCTCCAGAGGTCCCTTCCAACCCAAACCATTCTGTGATTCTATACTGCAGAGCAAACTATATGTTATATTTTCTAAAATACTCTTGGGAAGTCAACTTTACTGGTAAAATTTACAGCTGTTTTTAATTTGTTCCCCTGGGTTGATATTTGAAACACCTTGGACCTTCCTCAGGAGAACTACAGTGACAGTAGGTAATGTTTGGTGAAATGCTAGAAACCATTAGGCATTTCAGGTGATAAGCAAGTAAAGAAGGCAGTCCACTGGTATAATAAAAGGGCCTTTATTTTTCTGAAATGCCTAAATCAACAATTTTGTGGCTGAAACTCATTTCATGAAAAGAACTGCAGATTTCCAATATTTTCTTCCAAAAGAGACACTTTGGCAGTATCATCAAAACTTATGCAGATTGTTTGCTGTTCTAGTTTAAACTCCTGATGACTATTTTACTGTAGAGTTTTATTTTGCAAGCTGAATTTAACTTACAAACTGCTTTTCATGACATGAAACTTTGTGACACTCTTTCTAGCCTATGGACACACTTCATGGTTTGAGCAGACCCTGATTCAGCTGCTTCTGTAGCAGAGGATGGAAACTGCATTCTGTCTCCATCCAGTGTTCACACCCAGTTGTTTCCCTGCATGCAGGCCCCAGGCTGGTGAAGCTCTGGCTCTCCAAAGATTCAAGATTTTCAGCCACAGGTTTTCCCATCAACACAGATAGTTTGTGCCGCCCTTTCCTATTTTCTTATTTTAATTACAGAATGGTTTGGGTTAGAAGGGACCTTTAAAGGTCATCTAGTCCAGCATCTTCAATTACATCAGATTCCTCAGAGCCTTGTTCAACCTGACCTGGAGTGTTTCCAGGGATGGGGCTTCTACCCTATCTGGGTAACCTGGGCCAGTTTTTCACCATCCTCAGTATAAAAAGTCTTTTTTTTCTCCAGTACTTTTGTAGCACCTCACTAGTGGAATGTATGGGGGTGTCTTACATCTGCTGAGAGAAAGCACTAGGAACACAAAGTCCTACCTGCAGTTCTTGCATATCTCTGCTAGGGATCAATAAGCAACAAGAGATGAAGGCTGTGCCATGCTGATATTCTGCTCTTCTCCTAATCCCCTGTCACATTTTCCAGGTCCTATTACCTCTGTATGCTGCTGTAATATAGCTTTTTGTGTTCTTACATGGTTGTTTTCTAATCATGGTGTTTCTTGTGACCTTCCAGGATCTGCAGGGGCTTCAAGAAAGCTGGTGAGGGACTATTTAGGATGTCAGGCACTGATAGGAGTAGGGGGAATGGACACAAGCTTGAAGAGGGGAGATTTAGGTTGGCTGTTAGGCAGAAGTTGTTCCCCAGGAGGGTGCTGAGCCACTGTGCCAGGTTGCCCAGAGAGGTGGTGGCAGCCCCAGCCCTGGCAGTGTTGCTGGCCCGGCTGGCTGGGGCTGGGAGCAAGCTGCTCTAGTGGGAGGTGTCCCTGCCCATGGCAGGCACAGGGTTTGCACCTAGATGACCTTTAAGGTCCCTTCCAACCCTGACAATTCTATGATCGAGTCAGCAAAATCAGTCTCCTTTAAGTCTGTGGTGCCTTTGACCAACAGACAATGGTAACTGGAAATTCTTCTTTTAGATCATCTCCTATGTGTCAGCTGTTCCCCATCACTGCCTCTGCCATCCTGGTCACAGAAGCCACTTGACTACATTTTAGTTGCTGCTCTGGCCTTGTGTATGCTTATTTTAATAATTTATTCAGACTCTTCTTCTGGTGCACTGTCTAGCAGCATCTCCATTCCTCTTTAACCCTCCTGGAGGAAATAAACAGGGAGGGTGCCCAGGAGGGTGGGAAAAAACAAGAAGCTGATGACAGGCCAAGTAGAGGGAGATTGGAGTGATCAGCAACTGGTGCTCCCTGCAAGGCCTGTCAGCATCTTTGCTGGAAGCATCATCTCTATCACCACCTGGCATGGTAATTCCTGCCAGTGTTAACCAGGACTTCACTCTCTCAGGGTGGAGGGATGCTTTCCCTGCCAGACACTAACAGTCACAAGGAATGTGACAGATGCAAAGTTGGTGTAGACAGTCCCATAAACACATCTTGCTGTTGAATAGTATTACCAACTTAAAGCATGGATTTACAACCCCCTAATTTTGCTCATCATCCTGAGTTAGCATTAACATCACTAGCATCATTTTTTATTTGGGAAAACCCCACTGTGTAGTATATTTTTGTGATGCTACAGTGCAGGGTATTGCAGCTGTATACATTTTTATGGTTTTTACAGAACTAAGCAACCTGTGATTTTAATAAATACATGAACAAGATTGGTGAAACTTAGAGGTACTGTTTTAAATACTTTTTTTTGAAACTCTTACAAAATTCAGCTACAAAGTGCTTTTCATTTATATATGTATTTGCAGGAAGGACAACTTTTTCAGCACATAGTCATTTTGCTTATTAACAACTTTATTAAGACCAAAGGAAATAATATAGTGTTACAAAGGTGTGCAGTGCCCACAAAACACAAGTTATTTTCTTTCACCAATGATGTTGCTATAAGAGGAAAGAAAAATGTTGTGCCATTTTCCATCTTCTCTCCCACCACAAGGAAAAACTGATTTTTTTAATTGAGATTTAAACCAAATTTGGATCAGAGCAGTTTATTGCTCTCTTAATGACACAGTTAACAAGTAGTAAAGTACACATTCAAGTTGATTCCTTTGATACTGTGAAAGTCTCCATAGTTCCTTGGCCACTGTTGAATCTGGCCAGTAGTCATCTTCTTAACCATGATCCTTTTGAGGTAAACTCCTTCTCAGGCAGTTTTTTCTTCAGACCAATACACACTGCAAGCTTTCACATTTCTCTCAACAGATGTTGTGCTCCAGGCTATTTGCCAAGAGTGAGCCATGCAAGCACTCCCACATCTCACTTCTGTTATGAACTTCAATGATATCCAACTTTTGGGGTTACATAGCATTACTCAGACTCTGATCTGAAAAGATATTGATCAGATCTCCTGAGAGAAATAGAATCATAGAACTTTCAGGGTTGGAAGGGACCCTAAAGCTCATCTATTCCCAAACCCCCTGCCATGGGCAGGGACACCTGGCACTAGAGCATCTTGCTCCCAGCCAGCCTGGCCTGCAACACTGCCAGGGCTGGGGCTGCCACCACCTCTCTGGCACAGTGGCTCAGCACCCTCCTGGGGAACAACTGCTGCCTAACAGCCAACCTAAATCTCCCCTCCTGTAGCTTGGATCCATTCCCCCTACTCCTATCAGTGCCTGACATCCTAAACAGTCCTTCCCCAGCCCTGTTGTAGCCCCTGCAGAGCCTGGAAGGCCATGAGAAGGTCTCTTGGGAGCCTTCTCTTCTCCAGACTGAATAATCCCAACTCTCTCAGCCTGTCCTCATAGGAGAGGTGCTCCAGCCTCTGAGCATCCTCATGACTCTTCTCTGGACACATTCCAGCACATCCATATCTTTCCTGTCCTGGGGGCTCCAGAACTGGACACAGTACTCCAGGTGAGGTCTCACCAGAGTGGAGTAGAGAGGGAGAATCACCTCCCTGCACCTGCTGGCCATGCTGCTCTTGCTGCAGCCCAGGACAGAGTTGGCTTTCTGGGCTGCAAGTGCACACTGGCAGCTCATGTTGAGCTTCTCACCCATCAGCAGCCCCAAGTCTGTTTCCTCATGGCAAAAGAGGAGCTTGAAGTAAGAAGAAAGATTAAACATGAGACGGAATCCTATAAAGTAACCATCTTGGTGGGACCATAAGCAAAGAGCATGGCAGTAAGGTTGTACAGGCAGAGCAAGGCCAGCCAATTGTGTATCTTCTGATGTGCCAGAGATGTAGAAGGTGAAGTAGAGAGGAATGGAAAGATTTAGAAGTATGACAAGGTGGACTTCAACAGCAGTGTGTGGAGAGACTGCTGTTGGAAATCAGTGAACTGGTAACCTTTAATCTGTCAAATGATTAGAATGAACTCAGTCTACATGAAACAATGTGACCTTATGCAGATTGTAAGAAGAGAGACATCATTCATTGCTGGTTTGAGTTACAGCAATCAGAGAGCTCTGTGTTTTTGGGGTTAGGTGTAAAGCAGTTGAGCTATGAAATCCTGAAGGTCTTTAACAAAGTTATTTTTCTGAAATTTTCCTCTTTTCTTGTGGAACTGAAATCTGCCTTCAGGGACAGCAGCTGACAGTGCCTCACTGAGATATAATAAGCTTTTTAGCTACACCAGGTTTACTAGCTTTTTCTATCCCTCCAATCCAGGCAGTAACATTTTAATTTCTTCTGCCAGTACTGGGTACTAAATTTATGGAATTGATTTCAAGCTAAAGATACTGTAAGTAATTAGTTATAAACTTAAGAATTGCTTAAAATAAACATAAGATTAAGAAAAAAATTGTTACCTTGGAGACCTAAAATATTTGACTTTTTAGGAGAAGACAATTTCTGTCTGGATGATCTAAATCAAATGATCCTCACTAAATATATTTTTTAATTGAACAATTCTGCAAATAAAAATACAGGCTTTTGTTTGAATTTACAATGTTCATTTCAGCAACAAGGTGCAATTTCTGTTGTTGGGGACATTTTCACAATGTGGGAAAGAGAATAGAACTTTTCTGCTGCACTGATACAGTCTCCAAAAGGCAATTTTGAGAAAACATTTTAAGAAATAGCTATTTATTGCTCTTTTGTTTCCAAAGAATTGGTTTAATTGTGCAATTTACTTAGGAAGTTACACTTGTCTTTATAGTGAAGGAACAGACCTCAGGAAGAACAATAGCTTCCCTGATATTTTATGAGAGCTTATAGGGGATAAATAAGAAATGTATGTGGAAAACTATATAGTTCACTATGCTTCAAAAATCTGTTCCTCATTCCACATAAAACCTGCTTTTCTCTTTGTTTCTATAAGCTTTGCAAATTCTCTTGAGTCTCCTCCTAGCGCATTTGACTTCATAAACCTTGATACAAAAACAGTAAGACAGGAGAGCCCATGCCCTTTCCTCCCTCTCTTCCAGGTGTATCCACAACTCAGTAGGTAGCATCACGCAGACATCTCAGAGGCAAGCTTCCAGTTTACCAGCTCTGACACTGGAGACTGTTCACGTGTTATTTCAGGCTGCAGGTGTGCAGAGCCCTGCCCATGTGTGTTGCTCTGGGTTCAGGGCCCACCCTGACTCGCTGAGGAGGGAGTTTGCCATGGCTCTGCCAGGTGCAGGTCTGCACAAGCTGCAGGAGGTTGATGCTAGCAGCAAGACAAGCTGCTGTGGAGCATGGCCACCTTTTGCTTGAAGAGGCGGCTTCCACTCAGCATGAATGACAGCAGGTCCAGACAGCTGAGGGCAGTCAGACTCAGAAAGACTTCATTGTAGCTTTCCAACTGGTCAAAGTCATTCACATGCTGTATGTAGTAGGCTCTGAAGAGGTGATAGGGAAGGAAGCAAATTATGATGACGCAGATGAAAATCAAGTTTTTCACTTGGGCCCAGAATTCTTGGTGTGACCAGAGAGAGGTGGAAAGTTTTCTCGCCACTTTTACCAGGATAAAAATCTGCAGGCCCAAGAGGATACAAGTAATGGAGGAAACAGCAACAATTATGGTGTAGTTCAGGGCTTTCACACTCTCCTGCTGTAGTTCCTTGTGGAACTTAAAGCATGTTGTATCATTATATGAGCCTGAGCGTCCATACTCAAAGGACAGGACTGGCACCACAAAGACCATGACAAAGACCCACACTGCAGCGCTTGATGCAATGGCGTGCAGCTTCCTGTAAAACTCCACTTTATCCTTCCACTGAAAGAAGATGAGCCACCGGATCACCAGAGTGACCATGTAGAAGAGGAAGGTCAGGTACATGTGGATGTGCACCATTGCACTCACCATTTTGCATAATGGCATCTTGAATATCCATGTCTTGCTGACGTAGTAGTGCAGGCGGAAGGGCACCGTGAGGAGGAGGAGGCTGTGCACAACGACCAGGTTAATGATGGCCGTGGTGGTCACAGACAGAGTGTTCATCTTGAGCAGTGCAAATGCCATTGTGATGGACCCAATCCCACCTCCAGCCAAGACAATGGAGTAGGCAGTGATCAGCAGTGCACTCACGGTGTTGCTGTGAATGAAGGCAGAAGAGGGCTCACTGCTGTTCCTGTTCTCTTCAACCATCTTCCTGAAATCTTCCCTGTACATATTCTAGAAAGGAAAGAGTGCATAAACACTAAGAGAAGGTAGGAATGAGAGGGCCCACCTGAAAAGCCAGTAGAGCTTTCCACTCAGATCTTGCTCAAGGGATAATCCTGATACCTCACAGCTGGCACTTTTATCCAAACACCCTCCAGCCTAGAGGAAAATGGCTGAGAAGGTTGGGTGGAGAAGCTATTCCAGTCCTTAAGACATTGCTAGCCAGCCATACCCTTAAAAACAAGCATGAGTTAGTAATATGTGGGAAGAAATGATCCTTAGAGAAATGACATAATTGTGGTGGTTTTGAGCTCTGTGTTACTAGTTCTCTTCTCTTCTTAGTATTGGCATACTTCTGCAGTGAAGATCAGAGATAGCTTGATTTCCTCTACTCATTCATCAGTATGTTTATTTGCAACCCAAATCTGCCCTTCCCAGAGCCAGATAATAACCATATGTTGTTCTATCCAAG
Source organism: Bucco capensis (assembly GCA_013396975.1). Taxonomy (NCBI): domain Eukaryota; kingdom Metazoa; phylum Chordata; class Aves; order Piciformes; family Bucconidae; genus Bucco; species Bucco capensis. Next base: position 27,401 of record VWZO01011433.1, on the reverse strand, counting down.
CTACACATTTTGTTTGGTACCGAGAACTGAGTTTTGCACCCATTACAGTCAATTCCTCCTTTTCTATGGACCATTTATCTGAATAAGGGATTAACCACCATGGATCCTCTGGCTCCAAGGAGAGCTTGCACAGATCCTGTCAGACTGAGGAGCATGGGCAGTGCTGTCCTGGTGCTCAGGGCCATTTCACATCTAACGTGGTAACTGGGTGTTACTATATGGGCACTGAGAAAATGTTAGCAAAGGACATCCTGCCTTAGTGCAACTGAGTCTGCTGGGTCTGAGCTGAGGCTAGATGAAAGTTAATAGCAAGTTTAAAAATATGCTCTGTATTCTTAATATTTGATGGTTTCAAAGAGGGACTAAATATAATTTTTATCATTATAAATGTAACTTCTGGTAGGATTTTTAAGTACTACAAGATTGTGTGGAAGGGGAAAAGTTCAAGTAGGGTGTTCTCCTGCAACATGTTTGCCTCTATGACAGTAACCAGAGGATGTCCACACTACAGACACAGAAGAGAAGTGGGCAAAAAATGAAGAGTGCTGGCCTCTCTGCAATCTCAGTTATACCACTGCTGCTACCTGAGCTGTAATTTAAAACTGGCTGTGGTATATCACCCATTTTACAGGTGAATTCTACAAAGCAAGTAGGGGTTTTCACCTGTATGAGGTTTTGCAGTTTTCCTTTTAATACTGCAGTTTTGCTTACTTCACAAGGTAGCTTCTCTGTCTCTTTGTATAAGTGTTGTTTTGGCTTATTCCCATTTTTAGGTAGCACATACTGCCAGAAGTTGGGAGGGCAAAAAAAAAGTACTTTAGCAGATCTTTCTTTGTGGAAAAGAGGAAATAACTATAACAGTTAAACCTGTTTTGCTTACAGTAAGGAATGAAAATCTGTGATCCATCTCAGCTATTTTTTGTTGTTTCTTAGCAATATTTCTAACCCTTTGCCTCTGCAACAATCAAGATAATAATCTCTTTATATGTTGAAGAGTCAGTTATTCTCTAGCTATCCCAACACATCTAAGACTCCAGATATTTTACTACAATCAACAGAAATATAACTGCTGTATCTGAAACTGATGTGTTGATTGTGGCACTTGCTGACCTTTTCTGTTAGAAACTGCATTTCAGAGTTACATAGAGAACTCATTCCAGTGTACTATGAGAAGTAAAATGGATTGCAGTGAAAGAGCTTTTTTTTCAAAGGTGCTACAGTTGCACCACAGCTCTTGCATCAGAAATAATGCAAGTTCCTTCCAGTTGTGTTCTCATTTCTGGGACATTGTATTTCAGCCTCACAGCCATTCAATCCAGAATAGATTAGCAATAGCTGTTCATCAGTTTCTCCAAGTTGTTAAGCTTTCCTTTGAAAAGATGTCTCTAGAAAGTGGCACTCTAGCACTGTTTTAATTGAAAATGAGTTTTCAAGTCCTAAAAGTGCCACAGCCCTCAAGGCAATATGCTGGAGATGTGGCTTGGTGTGAGCAGCCCAGCAGCAAGACTGTGGGTGCTTGGAGAGGAAAGTCCCCTCTTGGTCACTCTTCAGAGTGCAGCAGTGACACTTGAACTGAAGGTAGTAAGGAACCGATAAGCAGAAGTCAGAGAACTGATCATTTCCTCAGATATTCCTATTAAGGGGATAGTGAGAGACTTATTTCTGTCTGCAAATAAGCAATGGAGGTACTGAAACATAGGTTTCTGCTGACTGTTGCAGTCCTCACTAAATCCCTTCATTGTAGCCTTCTGCAGGAAAACTCATTTTCATTAATCTTAAAAAAAAAACAAAACCTACTGGCAGCTATGATATGAGTTCCTCAATATTAAAAGCATCTCCCTGAAGTATCATTGTGTGCTGAATACAGAGTATAGCAGGACATAGGGTATGTTTCACAGAGGAAATGCTGCTTTCTGGTCAGTTGAGGTTTTCTACTGTATTAATGTTCACATAGCTGTAACTGACTCACCTGAAATACAACTGCTAAGTCCTTTGGCCCAAATTGAACAGGAGTTACATGGAACAAGAACAGATCCAGGTCTTACAAGAGACTAATTGATTATATGACATAAGGCTCTGTACTGAATCTCACTGGAAACATGAGCTATAGAAGTCTCCAAGAGTCAGAAAATCATAGAATCACAGAATGTTAGGGGTTGGAAGGGCCCTAGAAAGATCATCTAGTCCAACCCCCCTGCCAGAGCAGGATCACCTAGACCAGGTCACACAGGAATGTATAGACCAGAGGAGGAGCACCAGGAGAAACCACAGAGAGTGGTTGGTATCTAGCTGTCTGAGAAACAGTGTTCCCACCTGCTGCTTAGCCCCTTGCCAATGTCAGCTGGTGTAAGCTCTTGCCAGCTGTAGCAGCATTGCTTCAGTGCTTAAAACTAGCTTTTCAGACTATCTTATCATTACCTTGCATTTTACAGAGTGGCTGTACTCAGGTCACAGTCATCCCTTTTCCCCTCCTCCCCATGCTTTTCCCTGGCTGCAAACAATACCTGAAGCACCAAGGAGCTCTTTCAGAATGGTATTTGCAGCTCTGCCTCACCCAGGAGGCTTCCCTTCACACACACTCTGATGTTAGCACTTTATAGAACAGATGCAGCACAGAGAGGACTTACCTCATTGTGCATCCAAAGGAAGAGAGTTTCTCATAGCCAAACTTAAGAAGTGTGGATTGGGAGACTGTGCTGTGAGATGGATTGGGAACTGGCTGAAGGACAGAGCCCAGAGAGTTGTGGTCGGTGGAGCAGAGTCTGACTGGAGGCCTGTGACTAGTGGTGTGCCCCAGGGGTCAGTGCTGGGTCCAGGACTGTTCAATATATTCATCAATGATCTGGAGGAAGGGGTAGAGTGTTCCCTCAGCAAGTTTGCAGATGATCCCAAGCTTGGAGGAGGGGCTGGCACACCAGGAGCTGTGCTGCCATCCAGAGTGACCTGGACAGGCTAGGGAGATGGGCAGGGAGAAACTTAATGATATTTAACAAGGATAAGTGTAAGGTACTGCATCTGGGAAAGAACAACCCCATGGATCAGTACAGGCTAGGAACTGATCTGTTGGAGAACAGTCCTGGGGAAAAAGCTCTGGGAGTGCTGGTGGCTAGGAGGATGCCCATGAGGCAGCAATGTGCCCTTGTGGCCAAGAGGCCAATGGCATCCTAGGATGCATTAAGAGGAG
>VWZO01011433.1:0-24020 GCA_013396975.1 Bucco capensis | reverse complement strand
GGGGGGTTGGAACTAGATGATCTTTGAGGTCCTTTCCAACCTGGCCATTCTATGATTCTATGATTCTATGCATTAAGAGGAGCGTGGCCAGCAGATCCAGAGGGGTTCTTCTCCCCTCTCCTCTGCCCTGGGGAGGCCCCACCTGGAATCCTGTGTCCAGTTGTGGGCCCCTCAGCTCCAGAACGATAGGGAGCTGCTGGAGAGTCCAGCACAGGGCCACCAAGATCATGAAAGGAGTGGAGCATGTGCCCTCTGAGGACAGGCTGAGAGAGCTGGCTCTCTTCAGCCTGGACAAGAGGAGACTGAGAGGAGACCTCAGGAATGGTTAGAAATATGTTAAGGGTGAGTGTCAGGAGGAGAGAGCCAGGCTCTGCTCAATGGCATCCAATGGTAGGACAAGAGGGAATGGGAGCACATTGGACCACAGGAGGTTTATTATTAACCTGAGGAGAAACTTGTTTGCAGTGAGGGTGCCAGAGCACTGGACCAGGCTGCCCAGGATGCTGTGGAGTCTCCTTTTCTGGAGCCATTGCAGAGCTGCCTGGACACATTGCTGTGTGAGCTGGTCTAGGTGATCCTGCTGTGGCAGGGGGGTTGCACTAGATGATCTTTCCAGGGCCCTTCCAACCCCTGACATTCTGTGATTCTGTGACTCTGCAAGGAGGTGTTCTTGTTTCCATCCCTTCCTACCTTCTCTAACTACTGCCAGTTCAGTGATATTGCTCAAGTTTTGGAGTCTTCCTCTGGTTTAAGCCTCTTATCACTTGGTAAAACTTCTGTTGACATTCTCTTTGAACAGCCATGAGGCAATGATGGGCAACCAGCTCATCTGAATGCCATAGCAGTTAAGGAGACATCCACTGGTGCCAAGGGCTTGGGGACAATTGCCAAAAGAGCTGGTTTTTACTTTGACAAAGAAAGTGGATTGCCAAGAGGCCAGATGCTGGGTTCTTTCAGAAATATGACCAGCAAAAAGATTGTCATGCATTCAAGATTCCTAAGTTGTCAGTGTGGCTGAGGCCATCATATTAATTTCCTGTGACTTTCTGTACAGCACAATCCATGGAGCCTCACTGGACTGATTTCTTCAGGCACAGAGCATGTAATTTATGAAAACAATTTGGTGTCTCTCAAAATTTTCCCATTAAAAGAATATTCTTTCCAACCTTCAGAAACTTGTTTCTGGATTGTCTTAATGTTAATTATCCTACTGTTTAAAAAAAAAAACAACAGATGGATAATACTTCTAGACAGAATTTGTACAACCTCAGCTTCCAGACATAAGATGTGCTTCTGGTTTTGCTTTCAGATTTAAAAAACATCTGTCAAATGTTGGCTTTCTCTACAGATACCTGAGGATAAGTAGAGATAAGGTATAGAATCCTAGAATCCTAGAATGGTTTGGGTTGGAAGGGACCTCTGGAGCTCATCTAGTCCAGCCCCCCTGCAGTGGGCAGGGACATCCCCAACTACATCAGCTTGCCCAGAGCCCTGGCAAGCCTCACCTGAAATGCCTCCAGGGATGGGAACTCAACCACCTCCCTGGGCAACCTGGTCCAGTGTTCCACCACCCTCGTGGGGAGGAACTTCTTTCTAATATCCAGTTTAAATCTACTCTTCTCCAATTTAAAACCATTGCCCCTTGTCCTTTCACTACAAGACACTAGAAGACACTTTCTCTTCATCCCAGCCATACTTGTGGCTCCTCACTGAACTGCCTTCATCAGCATTGCTTCTTCGGTGAACAACTTTGCATTTGGCAGTGTTAAAATGCTAGTTTGCACCTGGCTCGGCAATCCAGATCAGTCTGCCACCAACTTGTTTCCTTCACTGCTTAATATTTTCCCGACCAGCTTTATCAAACACCATTATGTTACCACAATGTGATATGATTCTATGATCAACAATATATCAACATATTTTAAAACCCCCCAAACCTCATTTTTTCAGCAATGATGATGCTCTTACAATCTCTGCCAAACTCTAGTCTCTGTTGGCAAAATTTACCCCCTTGTGTCTGTCTGCTGAGTGACTGGCAGGCTTCACACAGATTTTCATCTGTTCCAGCAGTTGGGTTCTGGAGAAGAAGCATTTGCAGCCTGCATGCACCCAGCTGAGAAGTTCCATTTGAATTTGGAGGGCAAAAAAGTTCAATTCAAATGGAAGATTTCTGGTTTTGACAGGCTTCAAGTGGGAAAATGAGTGCGTGTCAGCACTGACATTTCTGCATTGAACTAGACTAGGTTGGCAGTGCAAGAGACATTTTTTCCACAAAAATCTGTTTAAAATGTGCATTTGTTTCACAGACATCCTCATTTAGTCACCAAGATGCTTTCTGCTGAGGGCATTGTAATTGCTTTCTGATTTGCTTGAGCTCCACGCTGTGTTAGGTAACGTAGCCTATGCCACTAGAATAATTGCAGAATTCTCCTCCTTTCAGAATAACCACACACACCCTTGAAGTTTGAAGTACAAGTGTCTGCTTGAAGGAAAAACATCAGTAAATTAAAACTATGAAATGCAAAGGGTTTGTTTACATTTAGAGTTTGACTTTTTGCAATCAATTTTTAGTGATCCCTCTGACTCATTCACTAGCTCACTGACTCATGTCTTGCAGGCTGTGTCATCATTATACTGACACTTATTTTGTTTAAATCCAATCTGTTGAAAAACAAATAGGATGGAAAAACATGTTGAGTTAGTCCTCTTTTTTTTTTGTTGAGATTTTTTGCTGGTTTTACACAAAAATGGAAACCATGCAACTTTCCTAAAAAGAATTCTTACTGTCCTAGCTATGTCTTCTCACAAACTTTCTCTTCAGCTCTTGATAGATATTGGCTGATATCAAACACACTCAAAAGATGAATGAGAACAAAGTCATAGAATCATAGAACAGTTACAGCTGGAAGAGACCTTGAAGATCATCGAGTCCAGCCTTTTTCCTAGCCCTATCACCCCACTAAATGATGTTCCCCAACACAACATCCAGCCGTCTCTTAAACACCTCCAGGGACGGTGACTCAACCACCTCCCTGGGCAGCCTGTTCCAATGGCTGACAACCCTTTCAGTAAAGAAATTCCTCCTAATATCTAACCTGAACCTCCCCTGGCGCAGTTTCAATCCATTTCCCCTTGTCCTATCACTCTCTACCAGGGAGAACAGACCAATTCCTGCCTCCCTACAACCTCCCCTCAGGTAGTTATAGAGAGCAATGAGGTCTCCCCTCAGTCTCCTCTTTTCCAGACTAAACAGGCCCAGATCCCTCAGTCTTTCCTCATAAGGCTTATGCTCTAAGCCCTTTACCAGCTTGGTAGCCCGCCTCTGTACTCTCTCCAGCACCTCAATGTCCCTCTTGTAGTGAGGGGCCCAAAACTGGACACAGTACTCAAGGTGAGGCCTCACCAGAGCTGAGTAGAGGGGCATGATCACCTCCCTGCTCCTGCTGACAACACCGTTTCTGATACAGGCCAGGATGCCATTGGCCTTCTTGGCCACCTGGGCACACTGCTGGCTCATGTTCATCCGGCTGTCAATCAGCACCCCTAGGTCCCTCTCTGCCTGGCAGCTCTCCAGCCACTCCTCCCCGAGCCTGTAGCGCTGCTGGGGGTTGTTATGGCCAAGGTGCAGTACCTGGCATTTGGCCTTATTGAACTTCATGGCATTGGCCTTGGCCCAGCCATCCAGCCTGTCTAGATCCCGCTGCAGAGCTTCCCTACCCTCAAGCAGATCGACACTGCCACCCAGCTTGGTGTCATCTGCAAACTTACTAAGGGTGCACTCTACCCCCTGGTCCAGGTCATTAATGAAGATGTTGAACAGGAGTGGCCCCAGTACTGAGCCCTGTGGGACCCCACTCGTGACTGGCTGCCAACTGGATTTCACTCCATTGACCACAACTCTTTGGACTCGGCCATCTATCCAGTTTTTAACCCAGTGGAGCGTATGCCCATCCAAGCCAAGAGCAGTTAATTTCTTTAGGAGAATGCTGTGGGAAACTGTATCAAATGCTTTACTAAAATCCAGATAAATAACATCCACGGTCTTCCCTTCATCCAGTAAGTGGGTCACCCAGTCATAGAAGGAGATCAGGTTAGTTAAACAGGACCTGCCCTTCATAAAGCCATGCTGACTGGGTCTGATCACCTGGTTATCCTGCATGTACTGCATAATGGAACTCAGGATGATCTGCTCCATCAGCTTCCCCAGGACTGAAGTGAATTGCCTCTCAATTTTAGGAGGTAGTACAGAACTACAGGATAGCATAATGAAAAAGGATGAAGCAATGTTTTCCTGTCCTAGGAAATTACAAATAACAATGACAAAAGCAGTTGTGCAGAAAAGCTTTAAAATGTGTTCAAAATAAAACAGACAACTGGATTCTTCCCCTCCTCTCCCTGAAGTTGCATTATTTTAAAAGCTTTGCAAACAGAAGCTTTTCTTCGTTCTCTGCATACTACAGATTAGAGTTTCTCTCCACACTTTAACTGGTGTTTACTTGGCTCTTCATTTTATGAAAGCTCTGAGGACATTAAGCAAAACACTTGGTATTTTAACAAGTCATTGCCTTACTTCCTTCTTTGAGCTTATGAAGAAGCAACAACCATGGGCCTCAGCTATGGGATAAACACACAAGCTCAGGAAGATTTTTACTGGCATCACAGGATCCCTTAATTTGCAGCTATTTCTTAGCTATAGGAGGTCTTCAAAGCCTCCCACTTCTGAACAGCTACATTCTTGTACTGTCAAAAATGATCAAGTCTACACACAGATGTAAAGCATCACAGATCACAAAGACACTGGTTTGGAAAGGTTATTCCCCAGAGTGGAGGGGGTCATTGGAAAGAGTGCTTTGAGAACAGAGAGTAGGACAGGAGCAAAATGTGAGCTGGATTGTAAATGATGACTTGTGGGCTTGGCTGTGGCTAAAGCAGAGACATCAAAGTGTAAGGAATGAAATGAAGGTCACATGTTACAGCCCTGCTTTCTGCCAAGATTATAGCTCAGCATCTGGATCTCAGGACTTGGTGCCTTTGCTAGACCTGTACAGTGCCAGCAAAATGGAACTAGGAGCTTTTATTAGAAAAGCACTAGCTGTGGCAGTATTGAAGGCTCAGCAATAGCAATGGTTGTTGTGTGATGTGTATTAAAAGATCTGTGAGGAGTCTGTGCAAGGCCAGTTTTGGCCTCCTGCAAACTTATTTCTGTCAGAACACAGTTATTTTTGAGAATAATAGTTTGAAAGCAACAGTATTAACATTCAACATTTACACATAATCTTACCTAAGAATACTCTAACTGACTCCATCCTGTTGCTTCACAGCTGGTTAAAAAAACAGAAGGGGCATACTGTTCTGTGGTACTTCACAACAGACTGGTATAGAAAGAGATTGTATTTTTGCGGTTTGCAGTTTTAACAGTGGCTAACAGCTAAAGAGCTGCTCACATAGTATTATAACATCATCATAGTAATAATGCTGCATTCTTACCTAGTACCTTTCTGCAGCTGATCTCAAAGAACTCTTAAAAGGCAGATATATAGAATCATAGAATCACAGAATGGTTTGGGTTGGAAGGGACCTCTGGGGCTCATCTAGTCCAACCCCCCTGCAGTGGGCAGGGACATCCCCAACTAGATCAGCTTGCCCAGAGCCCTGGCAAGCCTCACCTGAAATGCCTCCAGGGATGGGAACTCAACCATCTCCCTGGGCAACCTGGTCCAGTGTTCCACCACCCTTGTGGTGAGGAACTTCTTTCTAATGTCCAGTTGAAATCTACTCTTCTCCAATTTAAAACCATTGCCCCTTGTCCTTTCACTGCAGGCCTTTGCAAACAGGCCCTCTGCAGCCTTCTTGGAAGTTCCCTTTAGGTACTGGAAGGTCACTAGCAGGTCCCCCCAAAGCCTTCTCTTCCCCAGGCTGAACAATCCCAGCTCCTTGACCCCAAGCTACAGCTAAAAAGCTAAAACCTCTGTGGCAAAGCCAGATAGAAAGCTAAGATATCCTTAAATCAAGGACATGCTGCAAAGTATCCAGAGAAGGGCTGCGAGGCTGATCAGATGCTGGAGCACCTCTCCCATGTCTCCTATGAGACAGTTGGGATTGTTCAGTCTGGAGAAGTAAAGGCTCTGAGGAGACTTCCTTGTGGCCTTCCAGGATCTGTAGGGGCTACAAGAGGGCTGGGGAAGGACTGTTTAGGATGTCAGGCAGTGCAAGGACTAGGGGGAATGGACACAAGCTTGAGGAGGGGAGATTTTGGTTGGCTGTTAGGCAGAAGTTGTTCCCCAGGAGGGTGCCAGGTTGCCCAGAGAGGTGGTGACAGCCCCAGCCCTGGCAGTGTTGCAGGCCAGGCTGGCTGGGGCTGGGAGCAACATGCTCTAGTGCCAACCCCCCTGCCCATGGCAGGGGGGTTGGGAATAGATGAGCTTTAGGGTCCCTTCCAACCCTGACAGTTCTATGATTCTATAAGTCTTGTAGCTTTTTAAGTTAGTGTTGTTGTCATGGCTTCTTGTAGGTCTTGTTCTAGAATAAATAGATCCCAATTAATAGAAGGAAGAAAGGCAAGTTATCTTAAAGACCTGCAGCTGACATCTGAATGTGGAGTATTTTTAAAGTTATATTAATACTGTTGATACATATAATAAGTCAATGTATAATCAGTTAATATACATGTTAATAGACATAATATTGTTGATACATATGATAATTGCATCAGATAAATAATGATGTTTTCCCAAGCAGTCATCATAAACAAGGCTTTCTAGGTTAACTTCTTTCCATATGTTGGCATTCTGAAAATCTTTGATCCTTGCACTGACCCAGGATTAAAACAAATGCTTAAATACTAGACTATGGTCTGGGACAGACATCCTCATTAGCATTGTTCCTCTCTAACCTGTAGTTAGAGTCAAGCTCTAGAGAGATAGAGAAAACTCAATACATATGATTGCAACTAATGTTTCCTGCTGAACTGATGCAATTTTGCCCACGATTTAGCAACAGCGTGTATAATCTCTGGAATATGTTTCTCTCACTGAGGTCCAAAGAATAGATTCCAGGCTGTTATGTTTAGACTTTCACCAGTAATATACTAAGCTGGTGGCAGAATGTGATTATTATTTTAGAGTATCATACACTTGCTGATTTTAAACACAGGTGCTAGGAATCCACACACTTTGTAGGTTTTGAGTAATTGCTGATGGTCTTAGCAATAGCCCAGAATCTAGAAGTATGGTAGTGGTTTGCACAGTACCATTGTATTACCTGGATGAGACCTTCACCTAGTTTGAATTTGCATTATAGCAACAGTCTCATGGGCCAAGGCTCTTTAATAATAGTTGAGAGTCTGCCCCAGATTTCAAGGACTACTTCTCCTGAGATCTAAGTAGCATCAGGGCTCCTTTACTATGGATTGCATGAAAGGTCCTTGAGAAAACAGAACTGTGTCCTTCATACTCAGACAAAAAACAGGCTGTTGGTGGTTTTTCAGCACTTCTGATATACACAGGATAACCATGGCAACTCAGGTGTTTTGTTTTTCTGTGTTTATTATGCCAGGACTCAAGGATTTGGAGTGCTACTTCAGAAGCAGACAATACAGGGAGGCAAGAGGTGTGCAGGTGTGGTGCTTGAGTCTTCTGGAAATCTGCTCTTCTCCTTCCCTTAGCTAGGTGGCACAAAGCAAAAAAATAAGATCCACCTGCACACCTTAAATTCACTCTGTGTAACCTGACTCAGTTAGTTGAGGGTAAAGCCAGAGTGACACTTCTGAAAACACTGAGCTGGTACTGGGAGCAGAGAATCAGGCCCTCAGATGGATCTCTACACCTGCAATTGCTAAGGGTGAGCATTGAAATAGTCTCCAAACTGGAAAAGACAGTTACCTGAATAAATCAGCTTTGCTGGTGGACACCTGGCACTAGAGCAGCTTGCTCCCAGCCCCAGCCAGCCTGGCCTGCAACACTGCCAGGGCTGGGGCTGCCACCACCTCTCTGGGCAACCTGGCACAGTGGCTCAGCACCCTCCTGGGGAACAACTTCTGTCTTCAAGCTTATATCCATTCCCCTTAGTCCTATTGCTGCCTGACATCCTAAATAGTCTTTCTCCAGCCCTCTTCCTCAGACTTCTGCTAACCAGAAAATTCCATTAGAAGTGGCAAGATATTCCTTAATTATGTAATTTTCTTTTACACTAGAAAAGCCAGACCCTGCTCCCCATTACATTCATCATAGAATCCTAGAATGGTTTGGGTTGGAAGGGACCTCTGGAGCTCATCTAGTCCAACCCCCCTGCAGTGGGCAGGGACATCCCCAACTAGATCAGGTTGCCCAGAGCCCTGGCAAGCCTCACCTTGAATGCCTCCAGCGATGGGAACTCAACCACCTCCCTGGGCAACCTGGTCCAGTGTTCCACCACCCTCGTGGGGAGGAACTTCTTTCTAATGTCCATGAAAGAAGCAGGACTTGAATTATCAAAAAACCTACTTCAGTGATAATTTTTAGCCTTCTTTGTTCCTTGTATATATTCAGACCCATCATGTAAGCTTAATTCACATTAATAAATGTAAGACTGTTTCTAGCAGCCAAGGCATAGTCCCATAGTTGTATATTGGTCTTACAGTAAGCCAGGAGACTGATTCTCCTCTCTTGTGTATCATTTTAATACTGTCCAGTTTCACCAGTGACACCTCTAATTGAGCCTGGTGAGACAGCAGATCAAGGACCTGCTCTTGCAAGTTTCCCTTTGATTTGTGCCTGGATATAAAGCAACCAATCAAAGCTATGGCATGAAGACAGGTTCCTTTGAAACTGCCTTTCCAAATCCTGCAGTAGAGATAGCAAGGGGGCTGGTCAGATTAAGCAAGGTTCAACTTCATAACAACTAATCTGATATCATCTAATCTATCCTTCCCTAAACTGGGGAAAATTGCATCTTCTCAGGTATGTTTGACTGTGAAAGTGATGGTTTCAGTAGCTATACCTGTCACCTGCTCCTCAGGCCTTTTCTTGGGATGGATCAGAGCAGCATCCTTAAGCAAGGCAGTGTCTGCTTCCTAGGTAAAAGGATGAGATACAGGGAGAGCATTGTCTGCTATAACTTGTGCTCCTTACCCAAAGCCCAAATCTGCTCAGAGTCCCTCCCAGTGCTAGCTATGGGCCTGATCCTACTATATAGGACTGGCTGGATTAGTTGTTAAGCTTTAATTGTGCCAGGATAATTGCAATTTATCATTAAGTAAAAGTACAGCTGCTAACATGAATAGCTGAAAGGCTGTATGTAGTTAGACTGAGTACTTTTTAGCTGCTACCAACAAAACTATAGTTTTGACTCATATTTCTAATGTGCCTTACTATTTCAAGCACCTGAAAAGAAAGATATTAATTATAGGATCACAGAATAGAATGGATTTGTTTGGAAAAGATCTTTAAGATCATTGAGTCCAACCATTATCAACAAGAAGAAAAATGTTCAGTATTAATAACAGCCCAAAGCATTTTGTAGATAATAGGTCTCTTAAAATGCCTCTCTCTGAATTCTGAAGCAGTTGTGACTTGTGGCTGTCTCCCAGGCAGTGCAAGTCATCCTAGAAGTGAGAAATACTGCCTGTGACACAGCTGAAAGAATACTTTGGCAAAGTATAGGGAGGAAAATGTGGATCCTTCAACACATCTTTGTACAGCAGAGAAATAAATTCAAGCTCCTCTGAAAAGTGGAAATACATCTGGTGGCCTCTGCCTAGTTCCCTTTTCTAATTGTGGGGGTGAAAATACCCACTTGGCAGGCTCCCATCCTTGGGCATTAGTACTTCAAAGAAATTTGCTTGAAAGAACCTGAGGCAGAGTGGTGTGCAGAAAGCCTGTTTCCCCTTCACTCTATCTCCCTACCTTTCCCTCCTTTGGAAGCACCAAAACTGCACCTCATTCCCTGTTGAAGTAAAGTACATCAAGAAAATCACTTCAAATTCCTGGTCAGCTCTTACCATGATCCAGATCTTTCAATGGAAAAGTACTGCAAACAAAACCAAACCTAAATCCACATCAAAATCTACTGTACTTCTTTATTATTAGGGGGGAAGGAGATCACAGATCTAGAAAACAACTGTTTTAATACTAATAATTTGCCCAACTTTCTCCACGTCTGCTTCTCTTTCCTATTGTCACTCTGCTTTGGCCTCAGTGTTTTGTCACTGAGGCCAAGAGAAGCCCTCAGAAAGGTGCACAAAACATCTCTTTGCAGGCTCCAGTCTGAGTGGACCATTTAGAGCAGGTTGCTTACTCTAACAACTGCACATTTGAGCAGTCTATCACCAGCTTTAATATTATCATGTTCAGCAGGACTTTCTCAGTTCCCATCTGTCGCACGCCAGGAGGTTTTTCAGGAGATAGACCTTTCATCAGGAATCCAGCACAGCAATTCACTCATTATCTGAACTTGTTCTTACCAGAATAATCATAAAAAAACCAAACAAACCTGAATTGACAAGGAGATGCATTACTCCTGGCAGAAGGATGCCATTAGACTGCAGAGAATGAAATCATGTATGTGGTACCATGTGGATCCAATATGAATATATGATTTTCTAGAGAAGATTTTCCTTCCCTTCACCTGAATTTGTTTGAACTCTGTGCTGGCCTCTCAGTAACCACCTGCTGAAGCAGACAGCATGCTGTAAGGGAGAATATTTTGTTTCAAGTGATTGTGGCACAAGTCTGTTGCTTCTTGCCCTCAACACTTTTGCTGCAACTTCTAATACTGTTTTATTCTCATTTGAGTTCTGACTGCAAAAGTAATTCAAACTCCCTCCTGAGATGCATGGGAAAAATCCTTTTACTAATCATCCTTTCATGCTCTGTAGACACATAGAGATATTTAAGAAGTTTAGGAAAATGTGTTGGCAGAGGAGCAAACCTTCCTGCCTGAGTCTAGGAGTGTCTGCCCAGGAGCAGTAGAGCAAGATTAGTACCAGTAGTGCTAGACTGATAATGAAGATGCTTTCCTATCTCAGCATGAGTGCAATGAAATGCATGACTTCGCTCTTACATCTGGGTTGGACTGTAATTCAGGGATGGATAGATGAGGGGAAGGCAGTGGATGTGGTTTTTCTTGACTTTAGCAAAGCTTTTGATACTGTCTCTCATGGTATCCTCATTGTCAAACTTGAGAAGCATGGATTGGGAGACTGTGCTGTGNCAGCTCCAGAAGGATAGGGAGCTGCTGGAGAGAGTCCAGCACAGGCCCAGCAAGATCATGAAAGGAGTGGAGCATGTGCCCTAGGAGGAGAGGCTGAGAGAGCTGGGTCTCTTCAGCCTGGACAAGAGGAGACTGAGAGGAGACCTCAGGAATGTTTCTAAATATGTTAAGGGTGAGTGTCAGGAGGAGAGAGCCAGGCTCTTCTCAATGGCATCTAATGGTAGGACAAGAGGGAATGGGAGCAAGCTGGACCACAGGAGGTTTAGTATTAACCTGAGGAGAAACTTGTTTGCAGTGAGGGTGCCAGAGCACTGGACCAGGCTGCCCAGGAGGCTGTGGAGTCTTCTTGTCTGGAGACATTGCAAAGCTGCCTGGACACATTGGTGTGTGAGCTGGTCTAGGTGATCCTGCTGTGGCAGGGGGGTTGCACTAGATGATCTTTCTAGGGCCCTTCCAATCCCTAACATACTGTGATACTGTTCATGGAAATCAGGGTTCCTCCTGGCTCTGTCAGAAATGAGGAATATCCTGCAAGGGAACTGGTCTGTGCTGCATTCATAAAGAACACTGATTTCCAGGAGCCTTTCCTGATCAGCACAGCTAGAGACTGCATAATGGAATGAGGCACTGTGTGCACCCAAGTGTTCTTGCAACATCAGATTGCTTGGGCAGTAATGGTTCATTTTGCTGTTAAATCTGGAGATTTCTGTTCTGAGCTAATGATAAACATTTGCATGAAATTAAGATCATTGGTGCATTTGCTAATGTGTGAAGGTAACTGTGCTAGGAATAAGCTCATTACTGCTACAATTTTTAAGACTTTTGCCTATTTGAAGTTCCACTGAAATGTGTAAGGATGCAGCTGGAGAGTCCACCCAGAAGCAGCTGTAGAAGCCTATGGCTGCTCTTCTGGGCTGTGGGATGAGTACTCATACCTGCCCTTTGTCCCACTGTCCTCCCAACTTACTTTCTCTTAGCCTCTCTCCCCCTTTTGTTGACACAGGACTCCCCAGAATTTTTTCTCCAGAAAATCTTGGTCCATGCTGCTTGTGGCCATAATGTTGTTTTGCCAGTCCAAATCTATCTATTTGGTTTTGGAGTGCCCTGTGTTATGGTGTTGCACTGAACATCATGCCACTAGGCCCCTGTTCATGGTTGGTCTTTAGACCTCTCTATAAAAAGTAGAATTGAAGACAATAAACTATGATTTAGCTTCCCTGCCTAACTTCCTTCTATTCATTTCACCCAGGTTATTTGATGTTCTGTAGATCTTTTCAATCACTGGAAAGCATAAGCACCCAATATTTTACATCGTTATTCACTATAGCTCTTAGGAGTTCTTAGCTGAAAGACTGACAGGACATTCCCATGTGATACTATGAGCTCTACATGGTGGAGAGAAGCTCAAAATAGCCCCAACATAAGATGATACAACATGGTATGATGTAGGAGACACCCTGTGCAAACATGAGCTCTGATCCCAAAGCAAAATAGCCACAGTGGGGCAGTGGCATGCCCTTTAGCTTCTCAACAAAACTCTTCAGACTGGCAAAAGCCACATTTCTTTAGCCCTGTTGCTTCTGATTCTCAAGTTAGCACATTAAGCACTAATTTGAACACATCTTCATAGAAAAAATATCCCCAAAATATCTTTCCCATTGATATGAGTGATATTAAGAATGTGAGGAGACTAAGAAAATAAAACCACACAGTTACTGTGCTTAATTGTGCTACTAAAGTGGAAATGAGAAGCATCAAATCTCTGAGGAGAGATTCCAACTGTTAGCTTGCGTTTCCCTCTGCACCATCAAATCAGGATCACTGGAAGTGACTCAACAATCTCACCATTCACTGCTAAGTGTCATTAGCCCAGTGAAAATTGCAGATTAAGCAGTGCCTATTGAGTATCCACTCCAGATTTTCCTTATGCCTCTTACTTTGGCTAAAACTCTTTTCCCCTTAATTTCACCTTAGAAGAAGGATTTCACTCTGCTCAGTGAGCTGACAATAAAATAATGAATTCCGTACCAAAAGCTATCTGCACTTAATTTTCAGATTCAGTTTCCCCTAGATAAGTTACTGAGCATCTGAGCTCATTCTGTTCCCACATGTAAGATTATCCTCACATGAACTTAATTTCAGCCATGTACCAAAGCTCTTTTCTAGGTTAGGAAGAAGTTGACTAATCTGGTGAGAGGTTCCAGCATTATATTTTGTTATGCCTTTTTTGAAGTATTTTTTCGCTGAGCCTTTTTTGTTCCAGATTCAGGAGCAGCACATATTTTAAGGGTGAAAGGGTAAAATTGATGCTTTCTTTCTGTATGGCATTGACGAAAGAAGATAAACACGTTACCCAGTGAGTCTGAGGTATGTGTGCAGTTCAGAATGCAATGCCATGCAGAAGTATCTATGCTAGCTTTAAATAGGTAGTTGGTGATAAGTCTCTGTTGGTGTGACACTCCCTCTAGTCAAATCTATCCCATTTTTCCAGGCTTCAGTTGCACTTTTTCAGTGCTTCAGTTACCCCTGCATGACACTGCAGAAAGCCATGTGCACATTCTAGTTTGTCTCTGTTGTGGATGTTGAATTATAAAACCATCCAGGTCGTCACAAACCCCTGAATATTTTATGGTCAAACCTTCTGTTGAAAGCAGGGCCTTAGACTGGATTATCCAAGATCCCATCAAACCAAGCCATGAATACTTCCAGCAAGGGAGATCACAGTATCGCAGAATCACAGTGTGTTACGGATTGGAAGGGCCTAGAAAGATCATCTAGTGCAACCCCCCTGCCAGAGCAGGATCACCTAGACCAGGTCACACAGGAATGTGTCCAGGCAGCTCTACAATGTCTCCAGACAAGGAGACTCCACAGCCAGTCTAAATTTTTCATTGTCTGTCTAGGACCAGGAACAACATTCTGGACATAACATCCCAGATGTGGCCTAGCAGGTGCTAAGTGCAGTAAAATAATCAGCTGCTGACTGTAGTCCTTAACCTGCTACCCGGACTGTTGCTGATGCAGCCATTGTTGGCCCAATATTCTAGCTTCTCATATTGTCTCTTCCTTTTAGCATCTCTCTCCTCCTAATTTTTTGTCATTGTAAACTTTCTGAGGGTGTATTCAATCCTGTCCTCCCAGTTTCTTACAAAGTTATTCAATAGTATCAGGCCCAAGGAACTACACCTGTGACTTGCTGCTGGTTCCACTTTGAACCAGGGGAGGTTTAGACTGGATATAAGGAGGAATTTCTTCACTGAAAGGGTTGTTAACTCTTGGCCCAGGCTGCCCAGGAAGGTGCTGGAGTCACCATCCCTGGAGGGGTTTAAGAAACACATGGATGCTCTACTTAGGGCTATGGTTTAGTGGTATGGGAGTGATAGTTATAGTTGGACTTGATGATCTTGGAGGTCTCTTCCAACCTTAATGATTCTGTGATTCTGTAAGCTGTTAGCCACCACCCTTTCAGCTCAGCTTTTTAGCCAGTTCTCCACCTACCTTGTGGTTCATCTGTCCAGGAAAACTCTTCAGCATCAATCAAATGAAAAAAAAAAAACCATCACCCAGCATTTCTTTGCTGCCTTCCTAATGGCCTGCTGCACATGTTAAGCACCATGAGAGCAGGGATGTAAAATTCAGTATCAGAGCAGATAACCAGTGGCTAGGCCAGCTGTCGAAAGCCTCTCAAGAAGTGGACACTAAAGCACTCACCAGCTGTTCTTGCTGAGCTGTGCAAGTGTCTGATACCATCAGGGAAAGTATCCAAAAGCACTGAAGTAAAGGCAGAGCTGGCAACCCTCTGAATATCAGTGGGTCTTGTGAGCTGATTTTGATAAATTTACTCTTCATAAAAATGTATCAAAGCTTATGAAAAAGCTAATAGAAGCACTATGGAAATTTCCTTCATATTCTTTGCTTAAAGATTAATTGTCAAAACCAATAACACTACTCTTGTCTTTCTGACTTAGGTTTTCTTTTAATCAATTTTCACCAAAGATTATGAAAGTGTGGATACTATTGCACAAGAAGCCCACGTGCCCTTGCTGCAATGCTGACTCCCAAAATACACTTTTAACCATCTTCCACTTTGCTTCCACAGATTTCACAAAATCTAACATTCCCAACTGCTGCAGTGGACTAAAAATCCATGGCACTTTTAACTTCTATCCTATAACACTTCCTCCCATCTTTGCTTTAAGCTTACCTCCCACTGGGAACCGTTAAGCTCCATCCAGATCTGCAGCCTTCTCATTTGAGTTTAATAGTACTTCCCTCCCCCTCCTCTCCAAGGTGAAGGGTAAAACACTCCCTTCTGCATCTCTGCCTCTGCTGAGTATCTTTGCAGCACTTACCCACAGCCTCTCCAGCAGCATAGCAGGAGACTCAACTGGCTCTGCACAACTGCCCAGCCTTGCAGAGAAATGCTGCTGAGAAACTGCAACCACAAGCCAGTTGTCTGCTTCCTCAAGTGTCACCCACTGCCCCAAACCCACAAACAGCTGCCAAATGAGATTGCACCAATTGTTACCATCTCATGGCTCAAGTCTATTGATGGTGATGGGTTTGGGGGTATTATTTGTTCTAGTTTGGTTCGGTACATATTAAACATTTGCAGTTAGTGAAAAATAGATCTGCTTGTAAGCAGTTAACAGGTATAAGAAAGATAGAAGACTAGCCAGACTGAAAGTGAAAAAGCCCACAAGAGGATGTGTTTGTAGCCACGGATGTGGATGCATAGACACAAGGATTTCTGTCCTGTACAGTATCACAGTATGTCAGGGGTTGGAAGGGCCCTAGAAAGATCATCTAGTGCAACCCCCCTGCCAGAGCAGGATCACCTAGACCAGGTCACACAGGAATGTGTCCAGAGAAGGAGACTCCACTATATATTTCCTTCTTACTACAAAGGCCACTCAGCCTCTCAGCAGCATTTGCTCAGCTGCTCAAATAACACCTGAGGGGTGAATGTATTGATTGGAGAGCCCTCGCAGGAGTTGTCCTCATGATGCAGAGGTAAAATATCTGCAGTAATCCTGAAGCAGGGCAGCCTGCAAGGCTGAATGCTTTCTGGTACCCATGAAATGCCTCTGTCTCATTATCAGACAGCAGACTTCCAAAGCAATAGGAGTACCTGCTCTGCAGGTCCTTTTTGTACACAACGGTCTTTTTACAAACGACAAGTATTGACTCAGTCTTTTTATAGATGAAGAGGATAAGGCATGTGAAAAGAAGCCAGTTTTGGCAGGGATTTGCTATGAGATTATCACAATCCCCTTCATTATACGCTGTTGGCTATTTTCTTAATTGTATCCAATTTATATGTCCACTAGCAGAAACCTGGCAGAGCAACAGAGGTACCTGCAAAGCTGCTTCTATTCCTTCAAGCCCTTTATTTCCAGAATGTTGTTCTCTCTCAGTGGTACAGCAGGACAGTGGCAAAAGCTGGCCCTGCAAAAGTAGCAGGACAAGATACATTCCCAGTAGTTTCAGTCTGGATAATAAAAGCCTTCAGAGTAAGGATGTTCTCTTTCTTCCAAATTAAGGGGATAAGCTTGGGGACTTTCAAATCCAAAAGCTCATTAAATGTTCTCTTCTATCCCTGTGTTAAGATTCTACAAGATTAAAAGCAATAGCTGCAGAAAACATAACACCATCCCTAGCAATGTGTAACTCTGTTCTTTTTAGGCTTTAATAAGGAAACTCTTGCTCCAGTTACTGGATGACCTTAGAAAGCATTCCTGTAAGATTTTAGTGATCTGCAGTTTAAAACTTACAATCATTTCTAGGTAAAAAAGACATAGTAATGCCTTTCATCAAATAAAAAGTACATATTTTTCACTACCCCAAAGGAAAAAATTAAAACCAGCATTGAATTTGTCTCACCTGTGTAACACCCTACTAGTCCTATAGTACTTGTTGTGAAGGTGAGGCAAAAGGAGTTCAGATGATTGCTTCAAAGTCACTTAAGAAGTCTGCCCTTGTCTCAGAAGCAGGCTACTTTATTCCTAATGTTGTATTTTATGCTTTCAACCTGTAGGCTGTATTTTTCTGTTCAGTAACAATAAGCAAGGCTTCCAGAACTACAATTTGACAGGAACCTAGGAAATCTGTTGCCTCAAGCCAAAAGTAGCTGTAAGTTTTTGAGGAGCTGCTCATTCCTCAGCACTTGTAGGGAACATTAGCTATCCATGATACCTCTTAAAGTATTTACTTAAAGATTTCACTTCTTAGAGAAGTAAAGTCTGTGCTTTCCCTGGAAATGTTACTTTATCCATGGCTCTTAAAGACTGAGCTACTTGCAGAGGCCTAGGGTAATACAGGACATGGACTTCTAGAGGTCATCTGGTTGAACCCACCCCTCAAAGCAGGGCCAGTTTATGTCGAGTTGTTCAGTGCCTGGTCCAGCAGAGCTGGAATATGTCCAAGAATGCAGATCACACTACCTATGGGCCCATATTCCAATGTTTAACCACTGTCCTAGTGAAAAGTTCTTTTTTCCTAACATCTAACTGAAACTTCCCATGCTGCAGCTTGTATCTATTGCCTTCTGTCCTATAGCTATGTACCTCTGAGAAGCACCCATCTCCATCTTTTTCCACTGCCTCTAATGAGGTAGTTGGAGAGAGCAATAAGATTTGCTGTTGATAAGTTGGAGGGGGAGGATGTCATCCAGAAGGACCTGGACAAGCTGGAGAGGTGGGCCCAGGGGAACCTCAGGAGCTTCAACAAGACCAAGTGCAGGGTCCTGCACCTGGGTCAGAACAAGCCCCACTATCAATGCAGGCTGGGGGATGAGATGATAGAGAGCAGCCCTGCAGAAAAGGACTTGGGGTGCTGGTGGACAAGAAGCTGGCCATGAGCAAACAGTGCATGCTGGCAGCCCACAAGGCCAATGGCATCCNTCTAGTTGGGGATGTCCCTGCCCACTGCAGGGGGATTGGACTAGATGAGCTCCAGAGGTCCCTTCCAACCCAAACCATTCTCGGATTCTAAGATCTGCCTGTGCTTTTGGTGATGCAGCCAAGCCTGTGGTCATCTTTCTTAGCTGCCCCTCATATTCACCTTCTCCACCAGATACCCTCTGGTCCTTTTCTGCAAACCTGTTCCCTAGACAGACAGTACTCAGCCCATAGTGTTTCATGGGCTTATTCTCTTCCAGGTGCAGGGCTTTGCATGTTTGTCTTTTCTGGCTTTGTTCAGGTTCCTGTCAGCCTGTTATACCAGCTGGCCCATGTCTCTTGGTTGGTCATGCTATGCAGAGAATTGAAACACAGAGCATCCTTTGCTTCTGCTATTGTGGTGGCTGTGTTTGGAAACAAGTTTGCCTATAGGCAGACAGAACCGGTTTTGAGGCAACAACAACCTGTATTCTGCCATTTGGGTTTTCCAGTGCAGTTTATCAGTGAAATGTGGTCAAAGTCTTTGGTCAGTGAGGAAAGGGAAGGAGCTTAGACACGAGGGAGGTAAATTAGATACTAGAAGGATTGAAACTACTCAAAGTAACATATATATTCTGAAATTTTACAGCATGTCAGCTCTTCTGTTGCAAAAGTGTGTGGCTTACTTCTGCAAAGCAAACTGGAAATGCAAGGAACTCTAAAGATTTCTGTCTCATAGTCAACTTCTGTTTGTCTCCTCTCACGGAACAAGTATGGAAGCCTTGGTCTTCTGGGAGGGTTCCTGGCCTTAAGCAACGAGCCATGACTCTGGGAACTATCTGACCCAAGTAAGGCATAGAAGTATCCCTAATTTTATCCCAGTTCAGATGCTGGCATGTGGTTGTCATGGTTTCCAAATCTAGCTTAAAAATAAAAATACTGAAAAAATCAAGTCTTTCCAACCATATGGAAGAGAAGCTGCAGCACTGTGTGTGCTACACACAAGATGCAGGCACACAGTAGCTGAGCATTCGTGGCAGACATCCTTCTCTGAGCAAAGAGACTTGGCAGTAGCAGAGGACTTAAACATATCTCTGAATAAACAATGAAATCGCATTTTGAAAACTCATGATGGAGGCAGAGTAGAGATGAAAGCAGATGTGGGTTTTCTACTTGCACACAAGCAAGAAATCTCTAGATAAAAGAAATGTATAAATGCCCATTCAGCTGCCCAAACAGGATAGACGTAGCACAGAACAGTCAAAAACCATGTTTTGTCATAGAATCCTAGAATGGTTTGGGTTGGAAGGGACCTCTGGAGCTCATCTAGTCCAACCCCCCTGCACTGGGCAGGGACATCCCCAACTAGAGCAGCTTGCCCAGAGCCCTGACAAGCCTCACCTTGAATGCCTTCAGGGATGGGAACATAACCACCTCCCTGGGCAACCTGGTCCAGTGTTCCACCACCCTTGTGGGGAGGAACTTCTTTCTAATGTCCAGTTTAAATCTCCTCGTCTCCAATTTAAAACCATTGCCCCTTATCCTTTCACTGCAGGCCTTTGCAAACAGGCCCTCTGCAACCTTCTTGGAAGTTCCCTTTAGGTACTGGAAGGTCACTAGTAGTCCTAGTTGTCTAGTAACTAGTAGTACTAGTTGTCCAAGTGAGGCCCTCTGCATCTGGCAGCCACAAGATTCCACCTTCCTCTGAAGGACAGGAGAGCTGTCTTGTGGGCAATTGTGAGCCATAGCCCAGCACTTTCACAGGTTGAAGTGCATGGTCTGTAAAGAGCCAGTGATGTCTCAAAGAAAGAAGACAGCCATAATGTGTAAAGGAGCACAAGTAGAAAGAAGAAATTCAAAGTAAAAGCATGAAATCAAGACTATGACACCTTTGAGACTGCAAAATCAGGCACTCAATAGTCAAGGAATGGAGGAATTTGAGCAGAAGAAAGCCAAGTCTCTCTGTCTAGGTTTTTCTCAGAGACAGCTTCCTCCATTTGGGAGACAGCATCTCCAATGTGCTAAATGCTGGGAGGATGGAGAGGGGCAGGGGGCTGCAAGCTGCTAGGCTTAACCAAGTCTGTCTGGGATTGCTCAGCTTGAAGACTGTGCCTCCCTTATTTGCCTAAGTCATACTGTTTTGGGGATGTTTCTAGGAGATCTCATGATGTTTTCTGATACTTGCTGATGAGTTAGCTGAACATTGAACCTAAATGTATTTCACTGGAGCTATAGCTGCTAAAACTGAAATGGTTATGAATGTGCTTGGGATCTGATGTTCAGTGTGAGAGCCCCAGAGCACTGGCTGCCTTTTGCAGGCTGCTGAGAGACAATAGCTGCCTAACAGAGCTCACAGCCTGAACCAGCAGTTAGGGTAAAGCTTCTTCCAGGAAACAGCTCTTGTTGTTTTAAATTGAGCCAAGCTAACATCCTCCTAATTACCTGAGCTTCTTGTCCCACCTCCTACACCATTACTGCTTCAGTCAGTGATCCTCTGTACCACTCTGTCTATGGGAAAAGAGCCTTAAGGCTTCACTCCCACTCCCTCTATAGTCAAGACATGGCTTCTTCGTGGAAATCTGGATGCCATTCTTATCTCTAGGTCTTCTTAGAAGTGGATGCAAAGTCACAAGTATCTAACCTTAGGCAGCTATTTTTTTTCCCTCTCGTTTCACCTTGTGTGTCCACACACACATGCATACACAAACACAGCATTGTCTTGGTTTAGACAGACTTGTTTCATAGTCCATAGCTGAATACAGATTTTAGATAGCTGAACTAAAAATAAACACTCCCTACTAACACATCACACACCTACACAGCTAAAACTGCATCCTAATTATCATAACAGCCAGCTTTCTAGTTCCCATTTTGCAGTCATGGCAGTGGACTTCCAAAGAAGACTTCTCTGCACTACACTAACCTGTCCCTAGAGCTGACACCAAGAAGAACATGTCTAAAATGCAAATAGCCACAAACCCAAACTAAATGATGAATCTAAAATAACAACACCAACCACGGCAAAATCATTCTTCTGTTTAAAATTAAACTGAGACATTCATTTGGGGGCCAGTGGAAATAACACCAGCTTCAGCTGGCCAGATATAGGCTGTAGCAATAATTTGGGCCAGGTTATTGAATCCTGTGCATTGGTATGTAGCACCACATCCAACTAGCATCTCTAGTTCCTCAGAGACTCTCTCTGACAAATGCCACCCTAGCGGGGCTGCTCACCACAGACCTCAGTAACAGCACAGCAAATGAAGATAACATGAGCCAGTAGCTTGCTGTCTGAACTACTCCAACCTCTACTGCATTACAGTTTGTGTCCTTCACAAAAATTGTGCCAGGGGAGGTTCAGGCTAGACATTAGGAGGAATTTCTTTGCTGCAAGGGTTGTCAGCCATTGGAACAGGCTGCCCAGGGAGGGGCTTGAGTCCCCATCCCTGGAGGTGTTTAAGAGACAGGTGGATCTTGCATTGGGGGGCATAATTTAATAAGTTGCTAGGGCTAGGACAAAGGCTGCACTGATGATCTCCAAGGTCTCTTCCAGCTGGAACTGTTCTATGATTCTATGATTATTGTTGAAAGTTTTGACACTGTAGACTTCTCCTACAGAAGCACAGAGGCTGAGGGAGCTGGGGCTGGTTAGCCTGGAGAAGAGAAGACTGAGAGGGATCTTAGCAATACTTATAAATGCTTAAAACATGGGGATCAGGAGGATGGGGCCAGGCTTTTTCTGTGGTACCTAGTGACAGCACTAGAGGCAATGGGCACAAACTAGCACCCAGGCAGGTCCATCTGAAAATAAGGAGGAACTTTTTTCCTTCAAGGGTGGTGGAGCACTGGCCCAAGCTGCCCAGGGAGGTGCTGGAGTCTCCATCTCTAGAGAGATTCCAAACCCAACTAGATACATCCTGTGCAACCTGCTCTAGGTTCTTCTGCTCTTGGCAGGGGGGTTGGACTAGATGATCTCCAGAAGTCCCTTCCAACCCCCAATGTTCTGAGTGATACTGTGATTCTATAATTGATAACCTCAGCAGTCTGTTTAGGTTAGGATGTCTCTGTGGTTAGCCCAACTACAGTTGTACGTCACAAGACATAATTTGCTGGTTAGCAAGAGCTCTGAGTTGCTTTGCTTCATTAGCCTGCGTGTAGCCTATGCCCATGTGAGAATATATTTGGCTTCACAGCTGTGTATCACTTCTAATCACTCTCTTCAGCTCTAGCTCCATAACTTTGCAGATAGCATCCTGGCTTTCCTGCTGGTCCCTCTGTGGTTAGTTAGTCCTTCTGTCTCTCAGATGTGTACTTTTGGGTGGGCTTTCTGTGATGCATACTAGGACACATGTGATTTCAAACACTACTTAGTTTTCAGATTTCACTGAGAAAACCTCCCTGTTTTGCTTTTAATACATAGTCCATTGGCTCATTAAAGCATTTCACTGATAGTCATTGAAGCACTAACACGCTGAGTTTTCTAGTAGGAAATAGTTAGCAGGGAGCAAGCCCAGATATTTTAGTCTTTGCTGTATTCTCCTTTTGAGGAAGGAAAATCCAGGAGATGTATTTGTTAGCTGGAGCCTGTAATTGAGTGGATTAATGATTGGATTGGTACGATAGAAGGCCCAATGTTAAAAGCACACAAGACACTTGGAGCACTAATATTCCCATTCAAGTCAGTAATTTCCCTAACTGCTGTGTTGAACTGGATCCTGAAAATGAAGAATCCCTGTGTTCCAAAATTAATTGCCTCTCTGCCCCTGGAGCTTGTCTGCTTTGTTGACAGAACAAACACAGGGAAATGATATGCGCTGTACTCAATCAGAACCCCCTGACATGACTGGCACCTGAGAGGTACCAACACCTGAGAATGTTATTGGTGGCCACTGGCTGAAGATGTGTAGACAAAGCAGGAATCAGCCATGGAACCTCCTCACCATTTGCTTGCATTACAAGAGCTGGCAATCCTGCTGCAACATCTCTCCAGGCTTGATCCCTGCAGGATCAGACATCTCCATCCTTCTGCCAGACTAATATCCTTCAGCTAGGCAGTAAAAAAATATAGCAGTAAGCAAACAGCCGTTGTTTATCTGTTTGATTTGGGGAGTAATTTCTCCTGATGGCTTGACCATGCCCATCAACAAATCCCACCAGAGACCCCAAAGCCTTCAACTGCCTCCTTAATCTTAATTTTAGCTGACCTTTACTAGCCAGAAGAGGCATGGACCTGTTTTACAAATATTTCTGTTATCTTCCATAAGAGACAAAAGGAATAGGCAATGGTCAAGAAGAGCTGCTGAAGCTCTTTGGGTCAAGAACACAATGGAGTCTTCTGGGACAAAGGCAAGATGCTGAGTAGTGTCTGTTAACTCAGAAATGATTTTATGCCACCACACTGTTCCTGAGGGTCTTGGGGGTTGGTTTTGGTAACCATGTTTGGGAAAGGTTTTTTGATCTTCTGCATTCAGGAGGCATGGCCTTTGGACCTTAGCTTTTACTTTCTATGCCAGATGTTTCTTCCTTTCCTTCATCTTTCACTGTGTTTTGGTTCTGGTGTGGGTGCACAGAACACCCTTTGGGGGGATGTGTAAATAAGTCTGGCGGGCAGGATGGTGTGAAACTGTAGAAGATACTTCTAGGAAGTCTTGTGAGTTCTTGCCAGGTTTGTCTCTCTGCTTGCTTGATCCACAGTAGTGAATTTTGGTGAAAAATTATGCAGGGACAATGCTAGCATGCCTCAGAGACCATAGCAGCCTTTGGGCCATAGATAGCTAGTCCTGTGCAGGTAGGATCTTCCTAGCCAAAGCCTGGGTGGGGACTATTTCTTCTGGCCTGTCCTTTATATCCTGTATGATGGCCTTGAGGCCTATTTGTGTCCAAATCCCTGCCTAAACAGGGCAATAGGGATACATTCAGCAGTTACAGTCATCATGGCTAGGCTTCGCGAACGAA